>JAOUQV010349975.1:0-10184 GCA_028565295.1 Aspidoras spilotus
CCAAAGTGGCTCTTGATACATTACAAAGACTTGCTGTCTTGGTCACAGATGTGCCAGCAAGACGTGCACCAACAATCAAACGATATCATATTTTCTTCAGGAATTGCATGTGAAAATCTTGTTTGTATTAAAACGCGTTAAACTGATCTCAAACTGTGACGTCACTCCCCCAGATGACCTCAACCAATACTGCGGCTTTACTACCCAGAGGAGGAACCAGCATTTTTCCACCGCGCTCCTACACATCGGAGGAGGATCGCTAGCTGTCTCCCCTCATTAAGAAATTCTCTGAGGTGTCACCGGTCAATGAGTCCTTGCGCCTGGACCTGGGGTCTATGAGCCCCTTGGGAACTGCCTACATGGATGCAAAGCTAGGTGCACATGACAGAATGGACAGCAAAACCTTACAGCGAAAGTGCTGTGAAATATACAAAAAGGGAATGTTTATGTAACCTATTTGTACCTGACTCTAAAATTAAGCAATAAGTAATGATTTTTGGCATCTCAGACTTAGTATATGTCCCATCCTTTCCCAGACTTTCCATAATAAATAATAATTATCTCTTCCAACATAACTGCACCAGTGTACAAATAAAGATCCAGAAAGACATGGAAGACAGTGTCTGGTGTTGGTTAACTTGACTGGCCAGCACACCTTAACCCGATATGACATCTTTGGAATGAATTAGAACGGAAACTGACATTCAGGCCTTCTCGTCCAACATCAGAGAGTAACCTTACAAATGCTTTTCTGGAAGAAAGGTCAAAAAATCCCATATACCTTGTGGACATCCTTCCCAGAAGAGTTAAAGCTGTTCTAGCTGCAAATGGTGGACCAATGTCATATTGAACCCTAAGGATTAGCTCATATGTATGTCAAGGCAGCTATGCAAATACTTTTGGAAATATAGTGCATCCTAACATCTTACTTATTTTATTACTGATTCTGGTTTTCTGGGGCTGATTGAGTTTCTCAGAGGAAATATTTTCCTTTAAGTGTCCATGACATTTAATATAAATACCTCTCTCAGCCCGGTGAAAATTTTTACAAATAATTAAGTCTTCACTTATTCCATGTAAACTAACCCCATTTAGAACAATCAGGATATCTGCTATAAAAGTAATATATTTCTGTTCCGTGCACGACAAGGAAAATTTAGAACACGTTTTTAAAGGAAAATGTGTAACCTTTCAAGAACTTACAGTATATCAGAATATGGAATCAGCAGCAATACATTTCTTAAATACCAGCAACTGTTAAATACCAACATGGTTAACAGAATTTAAATCTAATTTAATTTTATTTGCCCCATAATTGTTATCAACATTGTATAAATTATTGTTCAAAACTGATGACTCCCTCTCATTTGCAA
Source organism: Aspidoras spilotus (assembly GCA_028565295.1). Taxonomy (NCBI): domain Eukaryota; kingdom Metazoa; phylum Chordata; class Actinopteri; order Siluriformes; family Callichthyidae; genus Aspidoras; species Aspidoras spilotus. The sequence goes on from JAOUQV010349975.1 coordinate 1,374, forward strand.
AAGTGGGAACTTGAAAGTGATCTATTTGCCAATTTGTCTGCACACAGCGAAATTTGTCCTCCGCATTTAACCAATCCGTGCAGTGAAACACACATATATACACACAGGCGAAGTGAGCACACATGCCCGGAGCAGTGAGCAGCCTGCACAGCGCCTAGGGAGCAACTAGGGGTTAAGGGCACGTCAGCTGTGACTTGGCGTTACCAAGGAATTAAACTGGGGACCTTCCTGTCACAAGGCTCGTTCTTAAACCCCAAGCCTATGACTGCCCCTTGTAATCAACTAAAATAAACAGTTATGGTAAGAAATATGTTCTGATAACTTCGAATTCAGTTAATGAATGCTATGTGGTATTGTGCACCTGTTCAGAAGTTCTGGCAGAAGATATGTGAAGACCTATCCACATGGCCTAGTCAGCATTTACCAATGTCTCCTAGTCTCCTAGTCTGTGCATTTTACATGACATCAGAGATTTAGTTATTGAGGTAAATACAACGTGCATAATTCTTACGGCCTTACTGCGAAGAAAAATATCCTTGCTAATTTGAAATAAAATAGCACTCTGTATTACTCAATGTATAAACTTACTAATAAGTCAATTGTGTCTGGAGAGAATGTCTACAACCTCTAAAAACCATATATACAAATTTGACTTTTTTTCTCACTGCTCAGCTCCATTACATAATGGGTCCTGTTGAGGAAAAAAGAGATCTATGATCCGGAGGGCACATTATCAGTGGCAATGATCCGAGCAAGTCTAGGTGGATGAGGTACATCCACTTTGCCAGACACTGTGGGGAACAGAACATGACAGTGGTTCAGTATAGATCATATATTTTCTATTAGTCTTGTATGGATATACCTTGAGGAACAGAGCTTCTGGTCTGGTACAAATACAGAAATATGTGTTTATTTGGCATCCCCCTGCAGTGAATCGCACAGGATGAAGACTTAAATCTGCCATGTACTATAATAGAGGACAGGAAATCCTGCAACCTTTCAGACATTTCAAAACATCCAAATTCATTTCCCCTCCCATGCTGCTGTGCTCCATGGTTTTGCCTCATGCACCATGCTAACAGAGCTTCTTTCTCCTGGATATGGTGGGCAATATGGAGTCTGGCTATAAGCAGCTGAACACCAAGAACTAGTGGGTCCTAGACAGTCCAATGTCCACTAGCCAGCTTAAGAACAGTGTACTTAATATTGGAATAGTGGCCTTTGGCAAAAACTTCATTTTAAATGGTAGCAACTCTCACCATAATTGATATGGGAAGAGTATTATTGAAAATTTAAGAGCTTATGGGAGAGATGTGGTTTAACCGTACCAAGTCTGAAAGCCTGGCAGAAGAGTTTATTCCTAATATCTAATATTGCCTGATTGAAATAGGGTTGTGGAGATATCCAAGAAATTAGAGTTCAGATGCAAAACTTCAGTTAATAGAGTAGTCTGATATATATGAGAATGTGTCTATAAGTGGGATTGTATTATGGAGAGAAGCCTGTGAATTCGTGCCTTCTCTGCATATAGAGAGACTACTGTGGTTCCTAACTTGTTAATGGAACAGTAGAGATAATAACATAACATAAACTTTACTTCTAGCTGCCTGTGGTCCTTATACCAGTACTTCAGTTTTATCAGAATTAAGTTAAAGAAAATTGTTCAACATCCACTGTCTATTGTCCTTCACACATTCCTTAACTTGAGTAAATTTTTGTCTCTCTTCAGGATTGGCAGACACATATAACTGTGTATCTTCAGCATAACAGTGGAAGTTGATATTACACTTGTGAATAATATTACCCATAGGTAGCATATATAGAGAAAATATTAACGGGCCACCAAACTTTATCCTACTGTGCATAGAATAGTGGCCATTTACATCTACAAAAAGATAACATACAGGGCTGTTCCTTTATTTCCAACATTTTCTAGCCTATGAAGAAAAATTACGTAATTGATTGTGTTAAAAGCTGCACTTAGGTCAAGAAATATATGCATAGAAACAAGAGGTCACCAACATTTAGTCTATATAATCTAGCTATACATAGATACTGATTAACAGATAAGATAAGAATTCTGAATCTACCTTCTGGATCTGTTAGTATTAGTTAAGGTGAAGTATGGGAAGCATTTTCCTGTTAATTAATATGGCCATGCCTCTTTGTTTTGAGTTGTAGCAAGGTAAGTAAATGAAAAGGGAAATGTGGAGATGTGAGTGTGTATGATTTGGACATGTGTATTTCCTGCAGCAAGAATGCAGAAGTCATGTTTCTTATTGCATATGAAGTGGTCAGCAGCCTAATAAGAAAGCACCCGAAAAATAATCCGGTGTTGATACAGATCTGGTAGATTAACACAAAGAGTTCTGGTCGGGTTAGAGCGACCCATTGATGTAGAGTTTACCCTCTGCTATTACAGCCCGGGAGCTTCCAGGATCTATTGGCTCGCTTTCCTCCTAGGTGATGAACTCGGTGAAAGGGTTTCAGCTGAGTATGTATAACTGCTTTGACCATTGTTTTGGTATCCTCATCTACTTTCTCCGGAATGTCTGAAAACACAAAAACAAGTTTTTCATGCTGTGTGTCTGGATGTCAATGATGATCGTCTGAAATTCTGTTCATTTCTTCAGTGGGGAATTTTACAGACTCTCAAAGAACAGTGTTTTCGGCAACGATAGTTTATACCTGCTGCAGACTGAACACAAATGATTCCAGCAGTGTCTGAAACTAGACACTTTGTTGTTTATCTCATTTAATTTATAAAATTCAATTTTATTTATAAAGCGATTTTAACAATAAACTTTGTCTCAAAGCAGCTTTTATCCCATTTTATCCCAGATGAGCAACTCCCTGAGAAAGTAAGGAAGAACCCTTGAGAGGAACTACACTCATAAAGGAACCCATCTTCCTTCGAATGATACAATACAATCTGTACAATACAATCTACAGTATATGCCCATAAATCTGAAAATGATGTCATATTAACACAGAAATGTACACATAGTTATGTATAGACTGTATGATGTTGTATACCAACATTCAGCCAGATCTGTTATCCTTAATTCTACAATATACAATTGCATTTTTTGCATATATTAACGCCTTGTGTTTTCAAAGCTACATACACAGAAGTCAGAGATCATAGGTCATATCATTGCAAAATGTACACACGTGTACTGCTTATTCGTGCTTGAACCCACAATCGCTACTTGGTTTTATTTTGTAGATGGAGATTGCACATTATTTGTTTGCTACCAATCTAATGTTAAAATGTTAGCCAGAATGACACCAGTATGATGTAAGCTAAATACAAATTATGCTTAGTGTAGCCTAGGGAATCATGAAGTATCTGGTGCAAAGGTGGTAGTATGGGGGCCGCAAATGAAATTCTGCCTAGCTGCCTATACTGGGTGGGGTGGGCTGTGCAAGGGTTGGTATATGGACTTCTCAATGCCCATCATGTTGCTGGTTTGAGGTAAAGTAGAGTTCTCAGGATGGCACCTTTTAGTAGATGGGGCTTTTCTGGTTGCTGCAGTCTGTGTTTTGTCTGGTTTACCCATAAGGGTCACAACACTTATCTATGTAAATCTGTAAATGATCTAGAATCTCTTTGATGTGTTCCATAATGTAATGCAAATGCAATTGGAAAATGTGGAATGGCTAGAAAGTATTAATAATTACCGTTACAGCTGTCTACATGAGATAGTGAAGCAAAGGCTAGAATCAATAATCACAGCACAAAGGTCATTTACAGCTGTACATGGTATGATTGACAGAATATCCAGAGATAATAATATAACATAAACTTTACTTCTAGCTGCCTGTGGTCCTTATACCAGTACTTCAGTTTTATCAGAATTAAGTTAAAGAAAATTGTTCAACATCCACTGTCTATTGTCCTTCACACATTCCTTAACTTGAGTAAATTTTTGTCTCTCTTCAGGATTGGCAGACACATATAACTGTGTATCTTCAGCATAACAGTGGAAGTTGATATTACACTTGTGAATAATATTACCCATAGGTAGCATATATAGAGAAAATATTAACGGGCCACCAAACTTTATCCTACTGTGCATAGAATAGTGGCCATTTACATCTACAAAAAGATAACATACAGGGCTGTTCCTTTATTTCCAACATTTTCTAGCCTATGAAGAAAAATTACGTAATTGATTGTGTTAAAAGCTGCACTTAGGTCAAGAAATATATGCATAGAAACAAGAGGTCACCAACATTTAGTCTATATAATCTAGCTATACATAGATACTGATTAACAGATAAGATAAGAATTCTGAATCTACCTTCTGGATCTGTTAGTATTAGTTAAGGTGAAGTATGGGAAGCATTTTCCTGTTAATTAATATGGCCATGCCTCTTTGTTTTGAGTTGTAGCAAGGTAAGTAAATGAAAAGGGAAATGTGGAGATGTGAGTGTGTATGATTTGGACATGTGTATTTCCTGCAGCAAGAATGCAGAAGTCATGTTTCTTATTGCATATGAAGTGGTCAGCAGCCTAATAAGAAAGCACCCGAAAAATAATCCGGTGTTGATACAGATCTGGTAGATTAACACAAAGAGTTCTGGTCGGGTTAGAGCGACCCATTGATGTAGAGTTTACCCTCTGCTATTACAGCCCGGGAGCTTCCAGGATCTATTGGCTCGCTTTCCTCCTAGGTGATGAACTCGGTGAAAGGGTTTCAGCTGAGTATGTATAACTGCTTTGACCATTGTTTTGGTATCCTCATCTACTTTCTCCGGAATGTCTGAAAACACAAAAACAAGTTTTTCATGCTGTGTGTCTGGATGTCAATGATGATCGTCTGAAATTCTGTTCATTTCTTCAGTGGGGAATTTTACAGACTCTCAAAGAACAGTGTTTTCGGCAACGATAGTTTATACCTGCTGCAGACTGAACACAAATGATTCCAGCAGTGTCTGAAACTAGACACTTTGTTGTTTATCTCATTTAATTTATAAAATTCAATTTTATTTATAAAGCGATTTTAACAATAAACTTTGTCTCAAAGCAGCTTTTATCCCATTTTATCCCAGATGAGCAACTCCCTGAGAAAGTAAGGAAGAACCCTTGAGAGGAACTACACTCATAAAGGAACCCATCTTCCTTCGAATGATACAATACAATCTGTACAATACAATCTACAGTATATGCCCATAAATCTGAAAATGATGTCATATTAACACAGAAATGTACACATAGTTATGTATAGACTGTATGATGTTGTATACCAACATTCAGCCAGATCTGTTATCCTTAATTCTACAATATACAATTGCATTTTTTGCATATATTAACGCCTTGTGTTTTCAAAGCTACATACACAGAAGTCAGAGATCATAGGTCATATCATTGCAAAATGTACACACGTGTACTGCTTATTCGTGCTTGAACCCACAATCGCTACTTGGTTTTATTTTGTAGATGGAGATTGCACATTATTTGTTTGCTACCAATCTAATGTTAAAATGTTAGCCAGAATGACACCAGTATGATGTAAGCTAAATACAAATTATGCTTAGTGTAGCCTAGGGAATCATGAAGTATCTGGTGCAAAGGTGGTAGTATGGGGGCCGCAAATGAAATTCTGCCTAGCTGCCTATACTGGGTGGGGTGGGCTGTGCAAGGGTTGGTATATGGACTTCTCAATGCCCATCATGTTGCTGGTTTGAGGTAAAGTAGAGTTCTCAGGATGGCACCTTTTAGTAGATGGGGCTTTTCTGGTTGCTGCAGTCTGTGTTTTGTCTGGTTTACCCATAAGGGTCACAACACTTATCTATGTAAATCTGTAAATGATCTAGAATCTCTTTGATGTGTTCCATAATGTAATGCAAATGCAATTGGAAAATGTGGAATGGCTAGAAAGTATTAATAATTACCGTTACAGCTGTCTAAAGGTAAGCTGGCAAAAAAAGAATAATTATTGAGATGTTACAGTTAAAGTCGCACCTCCATATTCAAACAACTACGCTCAGCTTGGTTGCCGTCTACTCCAACATCCCCCAAACGGATGCAACTGGCAAACCGGCTGGCACCAACAACCATGCCAGTTTAAAGTTGCATAAATCACCTTCCGTCCAATTCTTATGCTCAGTTTGCACTTCAGCAAGTACCAAATAAAGTGGCTAGTTAGTGTATATGTGTGTAATCTGCATAAGATTTGTCTATCACAACAACCACTTTAATGTCACAGTCTTTCGCTAAAAAGTCTTCCAAAATTGCAGTTTGCGCAAGTTAACTTTGTTTCATTATAAAAAAAAACAGTATTCCCACACCCAGTTTAATGTGACAAGCTAATTTGATTAGATATTGTAGAAGCATACCTGATCACGCTTCTAAATGCTGTATCTTAATTACATTCAGTTATATTAAATGCAGGCTCTTCAAGGTGTGTGTTAAAAGTTGAGGGAAAGGAGAGCATGCATGATTTGAGGCAAATTTGAATAACCCTTAAGGACTAAAATATGAAAACATGAAGCATTAGAAAAGGTTTACAACTGTATGAACAGAACATATACAACACACATGGTATATCCAATAGCAACACTACGGTACCCTTTATAATGTTATAAAAGACAGCAATTAGAGGACATTTAGACAATTATTAGAGACAATCATTACTTAGTAGCTTACCGGACAAGGAACTCAAGGAAAAAAAATGAGGGGCCAACACAGAGGGAAAAAAAAACATGACAAATAGGGGAAGACAAGACAATATCATGGATCCACTGGCTCAGCGCCCCTTACCTGGGCGAAATCAACGCCCCTACCTACAGGGTGCTGTGTGGAACCATTTTGGGGAATCTTCCTGCCATGGTGCTGGGGAGGAGTGGGGCAGTCTGCCTCAGCCAGCATCTGAGCAGCGAGTCCCAGCTTTGGTCTCGAAATAAGGCGTGGCTTGGGCATCGGTGCTAGGAAGCTACACGTGAGCCATACAGGTATTCAGGAGGGGTGTGGGGTGGGCTCCGCTCCAGGGTAGCTGATGGGCTGAGGGCTGCTTCTTCATTTTCCTTTTCCTTTTAGAATAAGTGCTGCCCACCTATGCCAGAAACAAAATCCCTGTAGCAAACTAGCTCTGCATGTAGTCCCTGTGGAGCCTAAATACTGTAGTATACCAACATTAAATACTAACACTAGAACTTGCACCCCCAACTATCTAACACAAAATGATCAAAGGGCTGTCTTTAAATACTTATCAGTCAGGGATCAAACCAAAATCCAGGTAAGCTAGATACACATCATTACAATAAATAATTTTCTAGTCAATTTATTTCTATTCCAAAAAGCAGTCCTCAATATTAAATATTAAAAACCACACAAGAACTCTGAAGAAGAAAGCATACTAATTGCCCCCCCCCCCCACAATGAAAAATAGACTAGTCTAAACACTGGCACAAACTTACTGTTACATTACCCAGCAAAGCCCTGCACTTGGGTCTTTCAACTTCTGGATGAAGCAAGTATAGATAGTCTTGGGAATAGTTACATCAAAGGTGCACTTTTTGATGTAGCTGGTCACTGATAATGTGTATCCAAGTCTGTGCGCTCAACACGGTCAAGTATGTGATCGGAGTATCCGAGTCACACAGATTGCCGAACTAATATATTCTGTGCCAGATGTCCTTCTTGATGCAACCTTTACCATTTTAGATTAAGGACCAGGCGATTTTGCATCTCTGATTAACCTAGCATGCATGTCAAGTACAATGGATTTAAAATTGTAGTTATGTGTCATACAGTGTATATTGTTCGGATATGGGCACCAATATGAGCACACAGTCATAGTATCAGAATCAGCCATAAGGGGCACTGATACCAAAGGCAATAACTAATGTATTAACTGAAGCTTTGATGGAAGATGCTTAGATGCAGCTAGCAGCATGTCTGCAGTGTGTAAGTATCTCTCACTTCATCAAAAAATACATTTATAATTTGTATTTGGTCAACATACTATATAGTATATACAATATAGTATATACTGTTCTTTGCTGCATATACTATATATCAACCACATTAATATAAATAAGGGCTTAATCTCCAGGCATTTACAAACCAGATTCCATAAAAGTTGGGACAGTACAAAATCCATACAAAAAACGTAATGCAATAATTTACAAATCTCAAAAAACTAATATTGTATTTCCAATAGAACATAGACAACATATCAAATGTCAAAAGTGAGACATTTTGAAATTTCATGTCATCTCAAAAAAAATTTAAAGGTACAAACAAATGCAACACATTAAGTCAATTGGAAATAGGTCATTAACATAACTGGATATAAAAAGTTAGGTAAAGATGGGAAGAGAATCACCAATCCCCTTATTCTGCGCCGTCAAATAGTGGAGTGATATCATAGAGGTGTTCGAGAGTGTAAAATTGCAAAGAGTTTGAACATATCATATACAGTGCATAATATGAAAAAAAAAATAAAAAAAAGAAAGAAAAAAAAAATAAAAGTGAAAGGTATAGAACTGGCTGACATGATGGAGAGAAGAAAGGTGGATATTTTGTTTGTGAAGGAGACAAAGTGTAAGGGTAGCAAAGCTCGAAGCATTGGTGGAGGCTTTACATTGTTCTATCATGGTGTGGATAGGAAGAGAAATGGATTTGGGGTGGTACTGAAGGAGGACTATGTAAAGAGTGTTGTTGAGGTGAAAAGGGTGTCAGATAAGGTGATGTGTTTGAAGTTAGAAATTGAAGCTGTAATGTTGAATGTTGTCAGTGGCTATGCACCACAAGTTGGCTGTGAGTTGGAGGAGAAAGAAAGATTCTGGAGGGAGCTAGAT
>JAOUQV010349991.1:0-10184 GCA_028565295.1 Aspidoras spilotus
CTGGAAGGTTATGGGCACTAGAGTATTGGTAAACTGACATGTCTGATTGCCTTATGTTTCATGAAGCCCTCATACCTCAGGATCTCATTCTTAACTATACTGTTCTTGCTAGTCTCAGTGGAATTTGCAATCTGTTATTTCTCTCCTCTGCTTGAGGTTTACACACTACCACTGAGACAATGCTGAGTCGACTTCTTCTCCAACACCCTCCGATCCACCTGGATGGCAAATTCTACACACTCCATCACACACTCTTTTTCAGGTTGTTAATCAGATATAACCCAAATGAGGATGGGGTTCCCCTCTGAGTCTGGTTCCTCTTAAGGTTTATTCCTCTTAGCATCTCAGGGAGTTTTTTCCTTGCCACTGTCGCCGTCGCCATTGGCTTGCTCATTGGGGAAAAAATAATCTTATTTTAAGATTAAATTTATATTTATAAACTGTATATCATTTTTGTTAAGCTGCTTTGTGACAATGTTCCATTATAAAAAGCGCTATATAAATAAAATTGAATTGAATTGAATTGAATTCTTTCAGCAAGACAATGCTTATGTTACAACAGAGTGGCTTAAAATAGTGCAGGTACTAGACTGGCCTGCCTGCAGTTCAGACCTGTCTTTCATTAAAAATGTGTCCCAACTTCATTGCAATTGGGAGTGTACAATAAATGTAATGTTTTATGAAACAGAAAACCTTTACTTTTTATTTATGTCTCACCCAATCAGATAAAATTAATCCTGGTTTGTGTGCAATTTTAATACTTTCTATGTTCTATTGGAAATTCGGAGTTTGTGAAAGCATATACAAACCCCTTTACCCTAAATATCATAGAATTTTAGATTTAAAGCTAGTAGGTTCCATTATTATTTAATTTTATGTCCTACAAGATAGATACTAAAGCAGGGGTGGAAAAAACCCACAGGTGGATGACATGGTTATGGACATTGGAATGGATTTAACTATGAGAAATAGGTTATACATAGAGGCAAGAGGAGAAGCAGTGGTCAAGATGCTGCAGGGTTGCGTGTGTGTTTGGAGAAAGGTGACGTCAGCTGAGGATTCACCAAGGGAAGAAGAGGTGCAAGGATGAGGAAGTGCAGGGTCCCCCCACTGAACAATACTCTATAGAGAATTGTTTGTCTCAGTCGGCTGAAGTCCAGCGACAGCTTACATACCTCATCTTGCAGGATATAAATACCTCTGTTACTATGGAGACAAGTTCCAACACAGAAGCTCAGTTAGGTTAAAAAAGGTTATGAGGGTAGTTAGACGGCCAGTAGATAACAGATGGGAATAGATAAATGAGTTTGGCAGGAAGAAAAAAAAATTGCCAGGTGCAGGAGATAAGGTGTGCTCAGAGTGTTAACGAAGATCTTAAAGGTTTACTTACTGGTTTGGAAGTAAAAGCAGAGAGTAAATTAAAGGGAGTAAAAAGTAGGTAAGAGTATTTATGAGTATGGAGTGTGATTTGTTATTGTTAGCATCAAAAGAAAAGCGGTCATGTAGTGCTAAGGGCGTTAGAGTATAGAGATTTGATAGAGCAGGTGCAAATCGGGGGTGGGGGCAGTGGATTATTATTTTATTCTTCTGGTTCTGATTGTTATTGTTATTTATATTTTTCAATTACAAGATGTTTAATGTTGTTTTATTTGAATATGAGGTAGATGCAGCTTATGAAATAAAAAAGGTGAATTATGCAGATTTGGTAGATGAGGTGAGAGATTGTGGATGGCAGGCGAATGTAGATAGGTTTATTGTTTATTGATTTAACACAATGGCTCAATGGCTATTTAATAAAAGCATCATGTATCATGCATACTTTAGGACTGCGAGGGGAAACCAGAGCACCTGGAGACAAATGATGCAAAGACTGAAGTACAGGCATACTCCAGTTCCTTTTGCTGTGAGGTTACAGCACTACTCACTTGATATACGCGACCATGATATACAGTAGATGTCAAGGGTGTTTGTCACAAAATCTTACACATCTTTGATTATAGGGTTGGAAATCTGAGGCCGAGTGTTAAAGGCAGTTGTGAAAGAGCTGTCAGAAGTAGCCGAATGAGCTAGTCAATGGTTGTGGTTAATAAGGGCTCAGGTGAAGTGCGGAACAACAGATTATGTTTGGTAGGATATATCGGTTGTGCATTACAGGCTGTGGTCAGAGAGCTTAAGTATGGTTAGCATGGTGGAGACTTTATTAACCTTATAGAAAAGGTTAGGATATCATAATTTAGGAAATTAAGCTGGAGTGGAGTGGAGTGGGTCTGGGACAAGAAATATCACTTCCGAGCCTCCATAAATCAGTGAAACACAACGTAGGGAGGTTGCTGCCTGATGACCCCAGTAAAGAGCTCAAAAATTTAAGCTGCTAAACCAAATTGTTGGGTGCAGGATTTAACCTCTCATCCTGTATTATTTATTAATTTCAAGTCATTTAATTATTTATATTTATTATTTATATTCATGACTCATCCATGCAGCCAACCACCGGGAGGCCATATCAGACGTTACATGACGTGCTATTTTTGTTATTATTATTCTGATTTTCATTGTTTTTCTTATTTATATTTTCAAATGAAAATATCTTTTGTTTTTACATGATGTCATACGGCATCATCGCTCTGAATCAGCTTTCTCCAATGACCTCTGTCTCGTGTTGCATGCAGGTTATTCTCAGTCTCCCACATCTTCTGACTCCCTCCACAAGTCCTGTCATTACACTTCCTTTAATGCTTTCATGTGAAGCTTCATCACATGACCGTAAAAATGTAGGTTGCGGAATTTGATGTGTTGTAATAACTCCTTTTTTGGTTTAGTCATCTTCTTGACCTGCTCAGTGTTCATCCTCTCCGTCTATGAGATCCTTAACAACTTCTGGAGGAAATTGTTCTCAAAAGTCTGAATACATCTTTCTTCTTATTTCCTCACTGGAGCAATCATATGCTTGCGGGTAAGGAACCTTGCGACTGAAAGTTCAATTCCCTGTACCTTCAAGTCAAATATGGTTGAAGTGCTCTTGGGAAAAGCACCTAACCCCCGATTGCTCCTTCGAGTGCTGTGGAGGCTGCCTGCTGCTCCGGGCACATGTGCTCACTTCACTTCAAGGCTTTCATCGGTCATAGCTTTGTGTTGTGTTAACTAACTAGTTTTTCCATATTTTTGTTAATTTGACCATCACCACCATGCTCATTGCCAGAGTCCACTTCTTCAAACTAGTGCCTTCCACAATGATCCTCAGTATGCTGGTCATTGCTTTGGTTTTAGCGACATGTTTTAAAAATAATATCAATGTGATTTTTGTGGTGTAAGATTATGGATAATGCAATGGCAATGAATGTTGGCTAAAGGGGGGCCCTGTGAAATTTGAGGCCCAAACATCTCTAGAATCATCCCTGCTTATAATAACATTACATAATAGTAAAAATAATAATAATAATAATAATGTCATATGTTCTCATCGCCATTATTGTCTGCACAGATGTGCTCCGTGTTATACGAATGACTGAGCATCTCTTGTCATCTGTTGCAGACTTCGGGAAGCAAATCGTTGCTTTACACATTATTTGAAAATAAAAAATAAAGAATACAAATAAAGTTGCAATAAAGCAGTGCATTAAGTGAGTTGAAGTGAGAGTTAAATAAAGATTTGCAGAAAGTCCATTACATTTGAACTATTTGTTTACATCATACCAAGCGCTAATCCAGCTTTTTATCCTGAAACCAGCTAGTGCTGAACGATTTTTGTGAAATTTCAGGAAAGAGAGGGACAGAGTATGTTTTTTTCCTCCTCTTTAATTCGTTGGTACACATCTGTCTCAACTCTTTCAGCCAGCAGAAATAGAGTGGGCAGTGAGCATTGGCAGGCATGTCTGTCATTTAGAGGATATAAATACCAGCAGAGCGAGGAGTGGTCAGCAGTAGAACCCAACAGGGCAGGGCGGCCCACAGTGCATCCACACCGCAGTATTATAGAGCAGACACCAGACAACCACAAGAAATCATGTTCACCTCTCAGAAAAAGTAGATACAAGTGCATTATCCTGTATTACATAAACCATACAGTTTGCACCACCCTCTTAATTAAAGATATTACATACATCACATGACTGGGGTACAAATCAAACATCTGCTTAGTAAAATTAGATGTTTCTAAAATGTTAGCAAACACAGAGACTATGCCAAACGTTTCAAACACACACACACACACACACACACGTTGGTATTGGTATACCATTGACATAATTATTAATCCAGATAATTCATTCATTCATTTTCTTCTGGGGTCGTGGGACAACCGGTGCCCACCCAGCAACTCTGGGTGCAAGGGCAGCCACTCCATCATAGGGCATATTCCAACTAATGCTAGCGCTAATTCTATAGCTTGACTCAACTATAACATCAATAATGACAAGGCAACTTTAAGCTCTATTCTTATTTTTGATCATTAATAAACACATGCAATCTCACATTTCTATCCTTGTTGGGACATTTGGTTTTCATAAATAAAACATGTCCATACACACACAGACACATGCACACACGTACACACCATTGGCTACACAAGAGACACATTCGAGTTTCTCAGTATAACTTAATATTTAGGTTAAATAGTTTATTCCGATGTTAAATATTTAACACCCGTAATGTCACATTAATGTCAAATGAAGAGTATAAACAGTAAAAATGTCCTGGATATGTGTTTTTTACCATACAAGGATCTAATTAACTAATTCTAAAATGAATAATAATAAAAAAACAAGAATACAGGGTGAGCACAAAAACAGTGCTCGAATTACAACTGATATACAGTAGAATGAAAACTTATTGGAATATTCTTACACATTTGGTGGCTACAGTTGCTTATAACTATATCAGTTGTCACACACACGGCACGTGAGCTCCATCTATTACTGTGTAATCACTAATGCGATAATCTAGCTACAACCAGACTCTTTGTCAACGTATCTGGTATGATTAAGTTTACAGTTTCAGTTATATGTTCCTGCAGGTCAACCAGGGTTGTGGGTAGTAAAGTTCAGGGCTCACCATAATTGTTTTTCAAATATTCTGCTAAGATGTGATTTATAACTACATCAAGGAATATTTTTGTGCCCACCCTGTATAATATCTCAAGTAATAAGATAGAAAGAAACCATTTATAAGCACAGACGTTGATAAAATCCATGGAAAGCTATTGTTCATTTATAACGGATTGTTCTTTTATGAGAGATTTTTTTTGTGATGTTTCCATCGCTGTCTACCTGCTAAAAAGCTTCATGAAATTTTGAAAGCCTTCTTCCCCAAAAAAATCGAAGCTCCCCTGCAGGCTACCCAGGTGCACCAGGAGCAGCCCCAGAAGCCCGAAGAAAAGCAGCGGAATCAGTAGGTTCCAGCCGGATGCCAGGATGTTGTACCACTTGGCTTTGTCCGAGCACTCCTGAGCAGCGCGCATATCTCCCAGAGTTTTTTGGTCTCGTGCCTTGGGGTGGTAAAAAGGGCACACATACAAAAAGCATATGTAAGTCAGACTTAAATTGATGCTATGGTCTGGTTCTTTGGTATGAAGCTTTGTGTAGCCAAACCAGAGTGGAACAAATACATTGACAGAGATACAATGAGAGAGAGAGAGACAGAAATAAAGAGATGATTTTGTACTGTCTGTAAACCCAGGAAATGTTTATGACATTTGCTACCTACTAGTTACACTTCTTTTATAAACACAAATGTCTCTACTTTCAAGAATAACAGAGGAAATGTGCCAGGTTACACACATTCTCTGCCACCCTTTCTCTCTCTCTCTCTCTCTCTCACCCTCTCTCTCTCAGAACAATTCCTGCTATATTGGCACAAATTGTAAAAAGGAACTGCTGCAACAGTAATTAAAGTGATGGTTAACAAAGGGTGATTAACTTGGACAGTATATGGACAGTATAATTTAATATTAAAGGTCTTTACTAGACACACATTTAGCTCACTTTGTGGTTCTTTGTACACGTATCCTTGGTTCAAAGGATACGTGCAATTTATGGCATGGAGCCTAAAACTCAGAACCTTTAAAGGTTCTCTCAGAGGAAACGTTATGCAAGCACTCAATTACTGTAATTTGCAACAGAATGGAAAAAAAATAGATTGAGACATTTCTTAATGTTTCCTTTAAAATTTCTAATGTTTAGATTCCATGCAATCAATTACATGATCACTTATGCAAGGAATGTGACGTATATTTTGCCTTAGTTTGCCTTATCTTACAGGATTTACAACAGAATATTTGGAGACTCTTTGCAGTGAATCTCCATATATATATATATCAATGTATATATACTGTATATACTCTTCAGCTAGTCTATTAGGTACACCTGTTAACACAAATAGAATATCAGATATCAAATCACATGGCCAAAACTCAATGCATTTATGCATGAAGAGGTGGTCGAGGCAACTTGTTGAAGTGTGAACCAAGCATCAAAATGGGGAAGAAAGGTGATTTTGAACGTGGTATGGTTGTTTGTGCCAGATGGGCTGGTGTGAGTATTTTAGAAACTGCTGATCTACTGGGAGAACAATCAGACTGGTTTGAAATGACAGTAACCCAAATAAACCATTCATTTCAATCAAAGAATGAACAAAATCTCTGTTGAAAGTATGCCAAGAAGAATTAAGGCCATTCTGAAGGCAAAAGGGGTCCAAATTTACTAAGAAGGTGTAACAAATAAAGTGGCAGGTGACTGTATATACTCTATATAATTTAAAATCATATACTCTATAAATTATATACTCTATATAATTTAAAATAAAAATCAGGTGACTAATATAAAAAATATATATATATATATTTGAAGCATATGATTTTAATAAAATAGACGATGTACAGTATACAGTTGGTATAAATACAATAAACACACAAGTAATTATAAAGGAGATGTTTGATCATGTGATTCTAACAGGATTCCCAGATGCTAGTACTAGTGCTGTAGTTTCTTCCTCTCTGGATTTGGTTGCATAGTCCTGAGTCCTAAAGTGTTTGCTATTATTAAAAAATCAGAGCTACACCACACTTCGCTCAACTGGCTGGACTCCAGTACGTAATAAAACAGTTATTCTGATACCGATTGCATTTTCTCCCCCCATAACTAGCATAGCAAGTGAATTCCAGATTTATAAGCCAATAATGCAGACAACCACCTCACCTTAATGGAGTAAATGAGCGCCATGAATCCCAGGCAGCAGAAATTGACGTAGAGGGTGTTACAGAGGGACCAGACCAGGTAGTCATTGACAGGTTTTTTAGTCGTAGGACCCATATTCACCACCGTAGAGCCATTAGGCTTACGTGCAGACTTACTGTTGGTGAGCGGGGTGCAGTCAGATGAGTAGCTGTAGGTAGCGTTGTCCATCCTGCTGTTCAGCCAAGAGGAACCCAAACTGCTCCACTGCTGATTCTGCTAGGAACCTTATATTCTTAGCATAGAGGGGAGGCGACTTAACGTGTGTGTTTGTGTGTGTATGAGTGAGAGAGAGAGGTCTGTTATTATGTCTGATGGATACTAGGCAAGAGAAACCTCCACAACCTCTCTATCTAGTGTGGCTAAACACTCACAGATGCATACAGCTGCACAGGGCTATTATTTCTCCTGAATTAGCTTTAACAGTTGTACCACAATCAGCATCATACTTCAGATACTCCGTTGCATGTAACGCTAACCTATTTTTGAAAAACGGGAGGAAACCTGAGTACCCGGAGAAAACCCACGAGAACACGGGGAGAACATGCAAACTCCACCAAGAAATTTCCCGAATCGTCCCAACCGAGGCTCGTACCCAGGATCTTCATGCCGTGAGGCCACAGCACAATCCACTGCGCAGCTCTTTAATTTTTGACAATTTACCAAACAAGTCGCACTGCAGGACTGAATTCTCATTACAAAACTTAATTGATATTAAGACATATGGAGGAGCAAGGTTATGAAAAGTCTTGAAAGCGTGAAAGCATTTTATAGGAGCATTTTTTAGCATTTTTTATGCAGGTTCCTAGAATAATGAAAGTTATAGCATGTGGAAACTTTCTCTTTCTGAACAAAACATATTTGTTTAGTCACACAGTCTCTTTATAGAGTTAGTTACTCTTAGGTAGAGGTGCAGATCTGGTGGGCACTAGAGAGTTTGCCTCAGGGAGCCCTCATTCCTGTTCCTTATGGATCTTATTTTTACTATTCTACTCTGGCTAGTCTGAGTTAAATTTGTAATGCCACAGTTCTTAAATTAGTCCTTCAAAATGATCATTTCTAATAATTTCTTTCTCTGCTTTTTCTGTCTTTCTGCTCAGGTACACATGCTACCACTGAGAGAGTACTGAACCGACCTTGTCTCCGACACCTGCCTTATCTACCCTGATGGTAAATTCTACACACTCTATCACACACTCAGGTTAATATTTTATAACACAAATGAGGATGGGATTTCCATCTGAGTCTGGTTCCTCTCAAGGTTTCTTCCTTTTATCATCTCATCAAGTTTTTTTCTTGCCACTGTAGACACCTGGCTTTCACATTGGGGGGATAAAATATCAACCTTATTTAAATTTTATATGTATATAATTTCTGTAAAGCTGCTTTGTGACAATTCCATTGTAAACAGTGCAATATAAATAAAATTGAATTGAATGAATTTAAATTTTCATGTCTCCTGTATATTACTGTTACACCACAGGACAATGTTTTAATTTCAGTAAAAAGTACAACATACCTTTCATTTAAAATTAAAACAAAACTCATTCTTGTGTCACTGACAACAGTTCTTTGCAGTTAAAATGGATCTTGTTAAATATTTTTGCTTGATAACTCTGAAATTAAGCATGATGTTACCCACCCATGCACACATGTAGCTGTAGCTAAGCAGGAAATAATTAAAGGACTAAAAGCAAGAGTTCTACATGGAGCACCACATGTCAATTTACCCACTGCCAAAGACACACCCTTTTTCTAAGCCCAAGCTTAATGACACTCTCCGAATAAAAAACCAAAATAGTGAAGAACTGTATATTAAATCTTGCACATAATAGCAGCTTCTTTTTTATTTTAAACATTCTGAAGTTTATATAATTTCCAGTGTATATAATTTAAAGAAAAGATAAATCACTTTCCCCATTTGGATATCCTCATACTGACAGCATATAAAAGTCCTAGTATTTAAGTCTAGTTTAAAAAAATATTTGTAATTAGTAATCTCTTCTATTCACTTTTTTGGTAAAGGTGCAGATGTTGAGAGAGTTCATGGGCATTAGAGTGTTTAAAAAACTGAAACATTTGCATTTGCAGAGTCTGCCCCAACTCTCACCTGTGCACTTGAGTTTGCTGACGGCTGATTGCTTAATGACTCAGGAATCCCTTATTTTTTTATTTTTTATAACTTTATTGATTCCCCTAGATAAATTATTCTTTGCATTTAACCCATCCAGCTGTGAACACCCGGAGTAGTGTGCTGCCCCACTGAGGTGCACAGAGAGCAGTTGTGGGGGTTGGATGCCTTGCTCAACAGCACTTCAGCCATAAGTTGGGATCAAACCAGAGATTTATTGATCTCCAGCCCTCTACCCTATACATTTATCCACGGCTCACCCCCAAAATATAAAAAAAAGTCTATTATACCTTCTGGATCTCCCTTGTAGTTGCTTAGTTAATCTGCTATATCTAGTCTTGTCCGAGTCTGGTTCCTCTCAAGGTTTCTCAAGGGATTTAAATTAACATGAACTTTATGATTAAATTGTACATTTATTTTCTGAAAACTGCTTTGCATTAATGTTCCATTGTAAAAATAGATATAGAAAGAAAAATTAATTGAATTAAAATGAATTGATTAGATTAGATTAGATCACATTGAACTTTTATTGTCATGGTGCAGAATACAGGTATAGAGCCAATGAAATGCAATTAGAATCTAACTGAAAAGTGCAAAATACAGTATTACTACCATCATTATTTACAGATAAAGAACAGGAAATAGATATAGAGAATAATGCTTAAAGAATGCAAACATTATATTCAGCAGAGGTCAGTTGGGTTAATATTTAGAGTGTACATATTGAATAAAAATATGCATATATAGGGCTTGGACAATGAAACTGAAACACCTGGTTTTAGACCACAATAATTTATTAGTATGGTGTAGGGCCTCCTTTTGCGGCC
>JAOUQV010350001.1:5926-18351 GCA_028565295.1 Aspidoras spilotus
TTTTTGCCTTTACATTGTCACAGAATATCTAACAAATTTTAAGTGTTCCTAATATTTGGTATAAACGCAAGTATAGCTGGATATTTTGAAAATCAGTAAACGGCGAAATTATGTAATAAACACTTTTGAATCATTTATAATCTAGTGTCATCTTATTGCATCCTCTTATTGGCCACAAGAAGTCATGTGACGGCCGTATTCAAAGCATAGCATCGGCACCGGTGCTTTTTATTTTTGTTATTATTTTTTATTTTTTATTTTATGAAAATTATATTGAAAAAGTGTCACATGTTCTTTTTTGTTCTGTGATTATATTTTTAATTCAAAGTCAACATTATGACATACTGATCAGATTACTTATTAGTTATTTATCACCTTGCCTGCCATTTTCCACTCACTTATCTTGTGTTATTTATCAGGTACAGTTGTATCTTCTTTGTACGGCTCAAGTATCTCACTTCTACTTTCTTTGGCTGACATTTTTTTCATTTGGAATTTTTTTTTAAATGTACAGTGAACTTTTCACATTTCCAAATTCTTAATGCATAATAATGCTGGGAATGTGAGGAATGTATCTCTTTGCATGTGTGTGTCATAAATTAACGCAATTCATTTGTAGGTGTTATTCGGATTTTATCTTTAAAGGGATCATTAAATCTGAACGTTCTGTTATGACATATGACAAGTATCAGATAGACATTTATTGCTAACAAGTTAAAGCACACTTGATCATTTTAAGAAAATGAACTAGCATATATTCGTTATTGATGTCTTCTTGTGATTTTGGGTGTGATTTAGGTGTGGTATCAGGGACAACACACATTTTAGGTAGCAGGGAGTGTCAGGTAAAAAAAAAATACATAAAACCAAAAAAACACATGGACACAATCTGTTTAGACACCCGTGTATATGGATAGAAGCTGATATCTCTGTGTGAGAATCACAGATTTAATCACTATTTAATGTTATTCAGTGCCTATTTGAAGAAAAGATAAACCAATATTTTGTCCTTTACTAAGAGTTTTTGTAAATTTTATAAAACATGAAATAAAAGTAAGTTATAAAGATTGTACAGTATAGGGACTGCTAATGAAAAGCAACATTATTTACTTTTACTCTAAATTTCAAGGCAGAGAGTATGAACCCAATGTATAATATGTATTTGTCTGGTCAACATTTTTTATATTTCATTCATACATATCAGATTAAGAGATGAGGTCATGTTGCTGTAGATTATGATATTTGCAGACGACCTTGTGACCTGTAGTGATAGAAGGGTACAGCTAGAAGAGAATTTTTAAAGGTGGAGGTATGCTCTGGAAAGAAGGGGAATGAAAGTCAACTATAGTAAGACAGCTTACATGCGTGTGTGTGTGTGAATTAGAAGGAGGAAGATGAACCAGTCAGGCTACAGGGAGCAGTGTTCACAAATGTGCAGGAGTTCAGGTACTTTGGATCAACTGTCCAAGGAAATGGGGAGTGTGGAATAGAGGAGAATAAAAGAGTACAGGCAGGATGGAGTGGATGGAGAAAAGTGTCAGAAGTGA
This sequence comes from Aspidoras spilotus, assembly GCA_028565295.1. Lineage (NCBI taxonomy): Eukaryota > Metazoa > Chordata > Actinopteri > Siluriformes > Callichthyidae > Aspidoras > Aspidoras spilotus. The sequence continues at coordinate 7,474 of JAOUQV010350001.1, forward strand.
TGTGTGACAAAAGTGTTGCATTAAAAGTGAAAGGAAACATAAAAGATTAGAGGGACCAGCCTTGTTGTATGGTTTGGAGACAATGGCACTGACTAAGAGACAGGAAGAAGAGCTGGATGTGACGGAGCTTAAGATGTTGATTTTTTTTGTTTTTTATTGGGAGTGACAGGATGTACAGGATTAGGAATGAGAACATGGAGGAACAGCACAGGTTAGAAATTTGGGAGACAAAGTTAGGGAGGGCAGGCCGATATGGTTTGAGTTTGAGCTGCCAGGCAGGACACAGAGAGGATGACCAAAGAGGATATAATTTGATATAATCAAAAGATTATGGACTTACTTTTATGACTCTTTATCAAGCACTAAATTACAAAGTTACTTTTAAAAATGAAACTACCACCACACAGAGGAAATGTCTCTTATGGTAAGATAAATTATTATTGCAGATATTGTATTAGAAAGAAATGGTATGAAATCAACATGTGCAGTCTTGTATAAAGATATGGGTGCAGAAGAAGTGGTTATGATTCACCGGACTGGCCTGTTTGCATTCCTGACCACGCTCGAACAGACAATATTTGGCCTTTAGATGTGCTTGCAGGAAGAATCGGTCAGAAAAATACAGGAAACACGTCATCACTTGGAATCTTTTGTGTCAACAAACCTTTTAACGGTATTGAGTAGGAATGACACATAACAGCCATGAAGGTTTTACTTTCCCAGAGTTTTTTTTAAATAAGTGTTGCTCACAGATATTCATATTAGTATAAACAAATGAATTAAAGATTACCAGACAAGCATGACGTATCCGGTTTCTACACTGTAGTTAATAAAATAAAACTCGGTTATATGTAGGTGAATTTTTTTTTTTTGTTTTGTATCGCCCCAATTGTTCTGATTTTGGGTTGTGGGAACGACTTAATTATATTTGCCGCAGGTACTGAAGTCATTTTACAGTACTTATCAAATGGGATAATGAAGGTTAATTGGATAAAATTGGCCAAAAGGACTAGGTGTCACCTTCTTATTATATTATTTGTTATACTCGGGTCACAGTTTGTTACAGAGAATATAGCAATAATTTTTTATTTAAGGGATTGCATGAGATTTGGGATTGCATTGTTGTTGTTTACCTCATGCGTGGTATAGGGCTGAATGGTGGCGCAGTGGATACTGCTGTTGTCTCACAGCAAGAAGGAAATTTATGTGTGGCGTTTGCGTGTTCTCCTCGTGTTCGTGTGGGTTTACTATGAGTACACCGGTTTCCTCCCACAGTCAAAAGACATGCACACTGGGTTAATTGGAGATGCTGAATTGTCATTGACCTGTGTAGTTTTATGACTTGTGTATAAGATGAAACCTTAAACCTGTCATTAAGATGGCCATCAATGCAGAAGGTGTTAATCAGCCAATAAACAAGCAAACATTATGCGCGGTAAACATTTTACGAAAAACAGGATTTTAGATCAGTTTAATTACTTTAACATAATTTTTATCAAATCATCCAATTAAATAATGATGATAATACATAGATTTTTGGAAGTTTCACAATGTGTTGCAGATATGATGGGATACTTCAGGTCATTTATTTTGTCAAAACATGTCACAGTTAACTGCATAATAGGTTTTATCTTGATTATCTTTCGTTTCAACAAGCCACACCTTTTTTTTTTTTATAGTTAAACAATTTTTCTAGCTGGTTATCTCTGGTCTGTGCTCTATTTTATAGCACAATAGGGAGTAATGACCTTTGACCTCGTGCCATTGATGTGGCTATTTTGTCATCACTCAAATCATTTTTTTTCCTTTGCCCTGGTCTATTTTACTTTCCTGACTAATCTCTCTGTATTCCATAGGTCATATACATTATTATCTTGTCTTTTCTGACTTAGAGATGTGAGAATTCTGTAATTATCAGTAGACGGGAGTTGTATAATTCAGTAATGCTTTAAGTTAATTATTCATTAACAGACATAATAATACAATCAAGCTACTAGCTAATGCAACACACGCATGTATTAACTAATATTTTATTGAAATTATAAAGCAAATAAGCCACAGAACGATCAGAACTAATAACCATTGTTCATCCCATCCATGGAATGAAGATTATGTCTACAAATGCCAACTTGGGCTATCATCTAACAAGTTGTTAAGTAACAAAATGTGAGTCATGTAAATATTTTAGATTTTGTTGTATATTACCTCGATTTCAGTCTCTGATTACAGGTGCTGGTCATAAAATTAGAATATCATGATAAAGTTGATTTATTTCAGTAATTCCGTTCAAAACGTAAAAATTGTATTCTATACACATTCATTACAAACAGACTGATATATTTCAAGTGTTTATTTCATTTGATTATAACTGGCAACTAATAAAAATGCCCAAATTCAATATCTCAGAAAATTAGGTTATTAATTTAGACAATACAAAAAAGATTTTTAGAAATGCTGATCAACTGAAAAATATGAACATGAAAAGTATCAGCATGTACAGCGCTCAATACTTAGTTGGGGCTCCTTTTGCCCGAATTACTGCAGCCCGAATTACTTCCTCTTCACAATACCCCATAGATTTTCTATATTGTTACGGTCAGATGAGTTTGATGGACAGTTAAGAACAGGGATACCATAGCCCTTAAACCAGGTAGCTTTGCCTTTGTGTGCAGGTGCCAGGTCCTGTTAGAAAATTAAATCAGCATCTCCCAAAAGTTGGTCAGCAGCAGGAAGGTGTGCTAAAACAGCTGCATTGACAGCTACATCAGAAAACTTAGTGGACCAACACTAGCATATGACATGACTCCCCAAACCATCACTGACAGTGGAAACTTGAAACTAGACCTCAAGTGACGTATATTCTTTGCCTCTCCTCTCTTCCTCCAGACTCTGGGACCTTGATTTTCAAAGAAAATGCAAAATTTACTTTCATCAGACAACTTAACTATGGACCACTTAGTAACAGTCCAGTCCCTTTTGTCTTTAGACGCTTCTGGCGCTGTCTTTTATTCAAGAGTGGCTTGACACAAGGAATGAGACAGCTGAAACTCATGTCTGTGCACGGTGGTTCTTTAATCACTGACTCCAGCGGCAGTCTAGTCTTTGTGAATCTCCCCCACATTTTTGAATGGGTTTTGTTTCACAATCCTCTCCAGGGTGAGATTATTTCTTGTACACTTTTTCCTACTACATCTTTTCTTTCCCTTCTCCTCTGTAATAATGTTCATAGACACGAAGCTTTGTAAACTGCCAGCCTCTTTAGCAATGACCTTTTGTGCAAGGTTTATCAGCAGTCTTTCCTATAATTATGGACCTTACAAAACTAGATTGCGGGACCATTTAATGGCCATTGCAGGTGTTTTGAGGTAATTAGCTGATTAGAGTGTGGCACCAGGTGTCTTCAATATTGAACCTTTTCATAATATTCTAATTTTATAAATAATCAAATTAAAAGAAATAAACACTGAAATGTATTAAGCTGTGTGTAATAAATGCGTATAATAAATAAGTTTCTCATTTTTAATGGAATTATGAAGATAAAACAACTTTTTCATGATATTCTAATGTTATGACCAACACCTGTACATTCCACTATATTTTGTGTTTTTCTCTCAATATTCAAACACTTATATACATGAGAAATATAATTTTAGAAGGGTTGTAGTTGTGCATTAGTAACTTATTGAAAACTGATGATGATGCTAATAATATTTTAACATATGACGTGTTTTTCATAAGAAGCAGCCGTTAGAGAACACAAAGCAGTGTATTTATAGTCCTGGTCACAAGGCCGTTTAAATTGTGATGGTTGCATCAGAAATTGCATTCGGTGAAAACCATTTGCCAAATATATGATGTGAGTTCTTCAATAGATTGACTTGCTGTGGTAACCCCTGATAAAGTGGGAAACCATAAGAAGAAGAAATGCTTTTTTTACATTGTTGCTTCACACAAACAATTACAGGAGTTTTATTTATTTCTTTATTAAAAAAAAAAGAAAAAATCTGAAGTTTGAAACTGGTAAGAGATTAGAGTAGAGGAGTAAATAGGTGAAAGTACAGAATTCCAGAGGTTAGGGGCAGCAACAGTGTTTCACGTGCCACACCTAGGAAAAAGCCTATATTTAGGGACTACTGACAGTCTAGGATCGGAAGGCTTTAGCAATGCTGAAGACCCCACGAGGATTTAAACATTAAATGGAGGATTTTTAGAATGTGTGCTACAAAAGCAAACCTTGTTAGATAGGTTTATATATAACAGGGCTGCAAGTGAAAGTGTGTGCTCCCGTATTGCAAGTCGGTGTAACTTATGCAGGATGTGTATGGGAGATGTGTATTTTTCGAAAATATTGTACAAATAAAACCAATAAAATATTCATTTGTTTCGAATCAGGAGGAAAAAAAAAGCATAGACGTTCTAAATCCAGCCGACCATTTGGCAGAATATGAATATATTTTCATACTTGGCTTTCAGCTATTCTTGGCAATTGAAGCAAATGATAAGTAAACAATCAAACTAGCATGCTTTTCCAGCACAGTAGAAGCTGCCATAGAAGATGGCAACAACATCAGATCTCTTTTGGAAATTAAATTGTGTGATTCTTCGATCAATGCCTGGAATATTTTGGGATAGAAAAAATACAGAAATATGTAGACGGTGTGTCCTGTGGCTAAATCCATTCTGGATTTAGATACATGAAAACAAGTAATGAGATAAAAGACAAGCCATGTGCAATTGATGTGGCTGCACGATGTGATTAATACACTGACCAATCAATTATGACATTTTTAGAACAGTTTAAAACATTAAATGCTATACAGTGGTACCTCGAGGTACAAACTCCTCCACATATGATACGAGCCGAGCTTCGTGACGCCACCGATAGTTGGCCCGTCGGCGCTTGGTTCTACAATCCTCTCGCTCTCTTCACGTGTTACACACAGAGATGGGCAAAAGCAAACATTGTTAGATTTATGTATAATAGGGCTGCAAGTGAAAGTGCCGAAAGTGCAGCCAAAAGGCAAAAAACAGATGATTAGTGTAAAAGTGTATCCTTCATACGTAATGTTATACGTAGGCTAAGGAGAAAAAAAAATGTTTTTTTTACAATGTATGTAATTTTGTGAATTTGTTTAAAGTGTAGGAAGGTGCTCTTTTAGTTTACCCATACGAATCTACGCTTTGTACCGTGCCATTATCCTTTACTTCCTTCCTCTCTCCTGAGCCTCTTTCCGTTAGCCACGCTCATCTGTCGCCAAGGAAAGATTGCATTACTGTATTTTATACATCTTTATACATTTCTTACTCTTTTTTACATTCTTTTCATAATTTTATTTTGGGGACTTGTCAGAGGGCTGGATTTAAATCTATTTCTATTATTTAAAATGGGGAAAATTTTGAGATACAAGCTGCTCTACTTACGAGCGAGGCTATGGAATGAATTAAACTTCTATCTCAAGGTATCATTTGTATTTAATAATTTGGTTAAGAAATCTGCTGTTGGTGAAGAAGAAAGGGATAGTATGCTGTAGAGAAAGGCAATTTGCAATCATAAATTAAACTTTGGCGTCTTGCATCTAATAGAAACCGTGAACATGGGCGTTTTCTGGAATTTGTTCATGAGAAGAAATGACTTTTGGACCAGATTCCTCTCAGCTGAGTTGTTCTGTCTTAGCAACAATCATAAACGTTGAAGCATAGATTTGGATGACAGCCAGTCAGACTAGGCATGTTTAAAACTGTATTTTGGTAAAGCCACGTCTCATTTCCAGTGCTTAATCCTAGAACAAATGTAATACTAGTGTTTATTTCCAAAACACATTCTAATTATTTGTAAACTAGTAATATTTACAGATTAACTCAATTACTGTGAAGTTGCAGTACATTTAAATGTTGAAATACAATCTCAGAAACAAAGATATCTTTATGAGCTAATATAATGGGAAATTGGAAACAACTATACAATTGTAAAGTTTGTCCTTAGACATGAAATACTATCTTAGAACTAATGGCTTTTATTATAGAACATTCAGATCATGCCCCATTCAGAAGGGGGCATTAGTTGACTCAGAATAGTTTGTCAGTAGTCATCAGGTCAGATATGTCACACTAGTAAAGAAAATGCTGTCATGAAACACAAGAAAAAACATGGAGAGATCATAATTAAGAGCATGTGCACAAACCTGTATCTCTTGTTACTAGTCTGCCCATGCTATCCTTACCATGACTGACTGGTAGTTACTATTTGTACAATTTATTTTTTATACTAATATTGGTTGTATTACAGCATCATAGGATACCGTGGGTTATTAAAGAGAATTAAATATCATTAAATGGATATTTTTTTCCAAATAAGGCATTAAATGCCATTAAGACGCATTAAATTTGATTCTAACGAGCATTAAAAGTAATTTTGAAGAAAATGTTGTATCAGCACCTAATGTACACATCTAATTATGGCAGTTCTTAGATGATCGAAGCAGTGTATTCCGATTTGCTAAATTATTCACCTGTGGAAATGACAAATATAATATTTTTAATATGGCTTAGGACCGTCTTGTGGAAATAATCAGGGCATCCATGAAAAAGACATTGCTTGGATGGCAGCATATGTTGCTCCAAAACCTGTATGTACCTGCACAGATTCACACACAACGTCCATGATTTCCAAAAACAGTTAGAAATGTGGACTCATTAGACCATAGGACAATTTTCCACTTTCTGTAGTCCATCTCGGATGAGCTCATTTCCAGAGAAACTGTGGAATGTTAAAACTGTAACAACATTTCTGTTGTCGATTATATGGCTTTTACTTTGCGCGGTAGAGTTTTAACTTGCACTTGTATCAACAAACTGTGTTAACTGACAGTGGTTTTCTCAAATGTTCCTGAGCCCATTGGTAATATCTGTTACAGAATGATATCTTTTTTTAATGCCGTCTGAGGGATCGAAGGTCACGAGCATTCAGTGTTGGTTTTTGGTCATACCACTTACTTGCAGAGATTTTTCCAGATTCTCTAAATCTTTTGATGATATTATGGACTGTAGATGAAGAAATACCTAAATTCCTTGCAAGTGCAGGTTGAGAAACGTTGTTCTTAAACTGTTGTACTATTTGCTCATGCAGTTCAAAGTGGTGAACCTCAGCCCATCCTTTTGTTGATTCTCCCTTTACTCATTCATGGCCCTCACCCGTTCAGATCAAACTGTTCACATGTGGACTGTTCCAAACAGGTGTTTTTTGAGCATTCCTCAACTTTTCCAGTCTTTTCTTAACTCTGTCTCAAATCTTTTGAAACATGTTGCATATCATATCACATTTTTATAAATATTTATTTATATATATATTTGCTCACCTATTCAAATTATTTGAATCAGATGTTCCAGTTACTTTTATGGCCACAGGTGTATGAATGCTTCAGCATACCGAAACATTTTCGACAGTTCCATGCTCCCAACTTTGTGGGAACAGTTTGGAGCTGTCCCCTTCCTCTCTAACATGACTGTGCACCAGGGCACAAACAAGGTCCATAAACACATAAATTACAGAGTCTGGTGTGGATAAACCTGACTGGTCTGCTCAGAGTCCTGACCTTAACCCAATAGAACATCTTTGGGATGAATTAAAGCAGAGACTAAGAGCCAGGCCTTCTCGTTTAACGCCAATATGTGACCTCACAAATGCGCTTCTGTAAAAATGGTAAAAAGTTCTAAATATCTAATCATCCAGTCACATGGCCTCAACTCAATGCATTTATCCATGTAGTCAAGACAATTTGTTGAAGTGCAAACTGAGTATAAGAATGGAAAAGAAAGGTGATTTAAGTGGCTAATAACAAGGTGGTGTTGTTGGTGCAAGAAAGGTGGTGTAAGTATTTCAGAATATACTGGGATCGCACACAACCTTTTCCAGTGTTTACAGAGAATGGTTCGAAAAAGAGAAAGTATCCTGTAAGTGGCAGTTGTGTGGACAAAAATACCTTGTTCATGTGAGAGGTCAGAGGAGAATGGGTAGTCAGGTTCGAGATGATAGAAAGGAAACAATAACTCCAAATAATCACTCTTTTACTATCAAGGGGTACCTAATAAAGTGGCCGGTGAGTGTATATATTGTGTGTGTATATGTAGAATTTCTGCTAGTTGATATTATTTATCTGTAGATTACAAAGAATGTGTGCATTCAACAGCTAAAGGGGTGGTGATTTATGGATTATGGGATTATTAGAGCATAATGCTTAAATGGATTCTTAATAGGGGGAGTTGGTATCTCTCTAGTTAAGTTTAAGGTGTGTTTTTAGACTGTGAGAAGAAAGCAGAGCACCTGGGGGGGAACCCATGATGGTACGCAAACTCATTCCAACACATATGAATCGAACCCTGGACTGTGAGAAAGCAATGCTACCCAATCTGCTGCCATGCTGCTCTATACATTGTTCATTAAAGTTAATATAAAAATAAACTACTCTTAAACAGATATTTTCTAATCTCACCTAAATAACAACAGGCTACAAAACACCATTGACTTCTCCCTTTAATGTTGAACAAATTTAGAAACAATACCTAAAAACTACCTTGTCGCCCTCCGACACTTATTCACACACATTCTCTGCTATTCAGTCACTTTCTTTCACACTCCTCCACAGTCTCATACCCTCTTGTCCTCCCACACACAGACACTCACACACACACACCTTGCCTGCTGGAGAGACTACATGTTTTCTGAACACTGCACTGATTGCCGACTCTGCCACACCCTCACACACCTTTTCTCCCCTCACAATCCTTTTCACATGCATGCCAAGAGACACAAGTGAGTCACTCAGTTGAATTAGAAGTTTCTTAACTTTATTGCAGTACAGCTGTCAAGGTTTGGTTTGTGTCAGAGTGTCATTACCTCTGTCCTGTTAAAAATGGGTTTACGGCTTTTGTTGTAACATTAATACTTGCTGGCAGTTGGAAATTCATTAATGATTTAGTTTTTATTAATAATATTAATAATCATTACAGATCATTATGCGGCGTACATAATTAATGGAGTTGTTTAGTTCTCTGGGCAGTTTTGGATTAGTTTAAAATCTAAAATGGATAAATGTTGATGGCTACTTTGACGCCTTTTGCATAATAATGTTCTATGTTTACACATGCACTGTGACTTGAAAAACGAGTTGTTTAGCCCCCACCCTCCAACTTCTTTCCTCCTTTTCACTTCTCGGTTGATCTGTGCATTTCTTGCTTTAGCTATGGAATAAACACGAAGAGTCTAAACAGGTAAGACATCACTGGTGTGTGTGTGTGTGTGTGTGTGCACGTGTGTTTGTGTAATTTGTGCAATCATATATGAATATTTTTAACATTTATTAAAATATATTGTTTTAATATCTTTCGAATTCGAAGATATTCAAAGATTTTCATGGTATTTTGGCGATGGTTACGATGCCTGGCATTACTTTTAGACGTGGAGGCTTTTGAGTTTGACTAAGGTGCCGATTTAAACAAAGTTAGTGTTTTTACCAAAACAAAATAATTTTTTAAAAGTTTGCTCTGTAACCTACAGCTAGAAGTCCATACCATATTATGTTAGTGTGCCTTTGTCAGCTTTTTGGCTTCATTTGAGCGTGTTATTTCTCTACACAGTGCGGGGTGGCACAATGGCGTAGTGGATATTCTCATAGTCCAAAGATATGCACGTGCACGCTAGGTGAATTGGAGATGCAAAATTGTCATTGACTTGTGTAAAGATATATGACTTGTGTATAAGATGATACTTGTGTTCCTGTCATTAACATGGTCATCGCTGCCGAAGTTGACGTTAAGTAATCAATAAACAAACTCTACACAGTGCCATCTCACATCTTCAAGTAAAGCTGAAAGTCAAGATAGTTCTAAATCTACCCAGAATATGGCTGCTTCTTATCATTCACATAAGATTAGATACTATTCGAGGTACTTGTGTTATTATTGATTGTTTATTTCTTCCAGATGAGATATTATATTTTGTATTTGAAATCAGGAGCACACATTTTTAACATTTTATGATATGTGTATGTCAAAAAGTCCATTTGGTTCATAGTTTAGCACTAAAGTAGATTTTATAGATTAATTTTAGGGCATATAAACTCACTGGCCACTTTAATATGTACACCTTGTAATAGGTTGGACCCCACTTTGCCTTCAGAACCGCCTTAATTTTTCATGGCATATTTTCAGCAGAGTGGGTATTCTGCTTTCCTTTGTTGTAACGAGTTATATGAGTTACTGTTGCCTTTCTATCAGCTTAAACAAGTCTGCCCATTCTCCTCTGACCTCTTACGTCAACAAAAGCATTTTCATCCACACAGCTGCCACTTGCTAGACCATCTTTTTTTGACTATTCACTCTAAACCCTAGAGATGACTGTGCGTGAAAATCCCAGTGGATCAGCAGTTTCTGCAATAATCAGACCAGCCCGTCTGGCAACAACAACCATTCCAAGTTTAAAGTCACTTAAATCACCCTTTTCCCCCTATCCTAATGCTCGGTTTGCGCTTCAGCAAATTGCCCTAACCACCTCTACATGCCTGAATGCATTAAGTTACAGCCATGTGATTGGCCAATCAGATAGTTGTGTTAACAAGTAATTGAACAGGTGTCCCTAATAAAGTGGCCGGTGAATGTGGAGCATGTGTAAATAAACTTGCATAACGGATGGCTCAGTTTTGATGGCTCAGATCTTTAGCTTTAGTAGCAGGTGAGTTTTCCAGAATACGTGTAGCTCAGGCTCGAATCATTTCTCTCTTCTTCTCTGTCTCCCCTATTTCTCATTTTTCTCAGAGTTTAGCTTTGCATTAGAAATATTACCATGATGAATCCATGTCTCACTTCAGATACACAACCAGACAA
>JAOUQV010350129.1:0-10177 GCA_028565295.1 Aspidoras spilotus
GGGACAGAGTGAGGTGGAAAAGACTGATACGCTGTGGCAACCCCTGATAAAAGGGAGAGGCCGAAAGAAGAAGAAGAATTACCTATAGCATTAACTTTTAGCATTTCCAACTAGCATTAGAAGTTAGAACTTTGCTCAGGCCATCTGGCACAAATTTAATAATCCCTCTATGAGCTAAGAAGTATCCACCAGATTAATAGAGCTATCTCAAGATGCGTGCTTTGTAGCCATCTACACAGTAATGTTTATGACCTTGGCAGACGAATGTGGTTGAAACAGGGAAGAGTTATGTTCTCTGTACCAGCAGAGCCTAACCTCAAAACTCACGGGTAAGTTAGCAAATCTCTAAGGAGCTTGAGTTGCTTTATATTGTGTGTATTTTGCTAGACTTACATATTTGCTTGAGAGACAAGGCATGTAGGGTCGAGTAGCGAACCATGCCAGTGTGGGATAGGTATGTGATTTTCTATTTATGTTAGTTTATTTGCCCTTTTGGGTTCTTTTCTTCTCCCCAGTCACTGTTCTCCAGTTAATGGGACCAAAATACAGTGGTACCTCGAGATTTAATTCGTTCCAGAGCCAAACTTATAAGTCTACAAAATATCCTAAATTCTTATAAAATACATGTTTTTAATTAGGAAAAGACGAGATAAGGGAAGCAGGAGGATTGTAGGACCGAGCACCGACGGGCCAACTATCCCGAGGCTCGGCTCGTATATTGGAACTGAGCTTGTATCCAGAGCAGAAATTTTGTTTGAGCATTTAAATTTAAATGTTAAAGCTAAATGTTTTAAATGGTCAGTATAAGGATGGGAAGGATGGGTTAGGGCATACGAGAGAACAGAGCCTTTAACCAGCTCATTCTAGAAGAGACTGAAACTGTTGAGAATAGATCTGGTGAGATCTTTTTATGTAAGAGTAATTTCCAGAAACAAGTTCAGGAACGTTTTGTATAGACCTACTTAAACTTCTTAAAATAACCATATTAAATTATGAAACAGATTGCTTTATAGACATTAAAGTCCTAAAAATACACAGGATAAGATGTAATGTATCCTGTGCCAATCCATTAAGGCTTTACATATGGCCCACTCTACTCTCTTTCAGCCTGCTACCACAGCATCATATACTTATCTGCATTTGGCCATTTAACACCAATCAACTTATCACATATCCCAATATTAAATTCACTGGATCCTCAACAGCTGCATTGCTGAGATCATCTCTGGGCTCATCAGGTAGGTACCTCCTCTCATCAGTTTTTGCTTAGGCCCATGACACCTCCAAAAGTCTCAGTGGTGAAGTTGGGCATCCCAGACCTACTTCCCTCTAAGCTAGCTTTGCACCCTAACACACCCACCCAACATCCATAGGCACTGTTAATGCATGGTCAGTGCCACCAGTTACGTTATCTTTAACATGAATACAAATTGGCTTCTCTGGTGACTAAGGCTGTACTAAGCCCCACTGGCACTGTAAATGCATGCTCTGTACTGCCAGTTCTATGCTATCTTTACACAATCATCAACAACCTACACATCCCTCATTTGTCCTCCTAATATATACTGTAAACCTCTTACATTTAAGGTGCATTTTCCCAACTAGAATATGTTCTCCTTATCCACAGCCATTGGCTCTATAACATAGACTATCTGTTTATTTCAGTATAGAATACCATTTATTGCCTCAGTGTTGTTACTGCAATGCACCCTTGGACCTGTAGCTACTGCCAACTTACATCTGCCAACAATTTCCAGTCACGCACTTCACATACCAACATTTTCTACCTTCCCACGTTCCCAGCCACTTTCCCACTCATGCACAAACCCAACCACCATGTTACTTGGTACTTGGTAACGCATTCACTTCAAGGTGGGTTTCCAACAAACATGCTAAAACCTTTAGCACCTGATTGTGTCTTTATGTATACCTTTCATGCTGATAGAATATGCCTCAGCGAGCCAATGCCTGCACATAATCTACAGCCAGGGTATTCGATTTGACTTAACTGCATTGCACATAACTCTCACCAAGTCACCTTCTGCTTCTCTAGATTCTCCCAACAAAGCCACTTGCCTTGTTTTACCTGTGCCGCTGCTCTTGCACACCTAGTCTCCTGTTCCTGCTTATAACCAAAAATTGTCATCATTCGCCTTCTCTCTGGTGGTGTGGCCTCACTGAAACTTTTCATGACTTAACTTTAACTTTTCCTGCATTGCACATGGTACTATATGGTTCTAATGAGCTCCCTACTATCTTTTATGCAATTTGTGGGTTCCATTTCCTCCCTGTTTTCTGTATTGATGTGTCAATCAATTTATTCATTTTCAAATATGTAGCCATTCTCACACTAAACAAGAGTTTACCCTCCATTAAAAGACTGCTCTTCTCCATTATTTTTGAATTGTCCCTTTCTTCCAAACTACCACCATCAACCTCTATAAAATCTTCCTAACCTCAGGTGCATATTTACACATTCGATTTAGAACACCATTAGGCTCTGGAGCAGATCCTGTCCTTTCCTGATTCACCCTGTGTTGAATCTCACTCCATTGGGCTAATGTCCATTTGCCATTGTTGTTTTTGCTCACTGGTAGAATATCTCATGGCAGATCCAGTATTTTTGCCTGCTCCTTATCATTACATACATCACTATGATGCTCCTCATATTTTAACCCCCTGACTTCTCTTTAACTAATAGGGTCTTCTCAAAAGTTAAGGTAAAAGCTGCCCTAGCATGTTTTTTCTTTTTCCTTCTCCTCCTCAAGGTCTCTATTCTTCTCAACACAGGCAACCTACCTTTCCACTCCTTCCTTTTAAAATCAAGTTAATACTCTATTTTTCCACTTTCCCATGCTCACTTCCACTGCTTGATAAGGAGCCTTAGCTCCTTATAAAGTCCTGCAACTTTTCATTTCTCTCCAAACCTTGCCATTTCATACTCATAAATAACAGTAGCTAAACTATTCAGCTTTCTCTTTGCTGACCTCTTTGCTACATTATCTGCTGAACCTGGCCAACGCACTTTTATTCTCTGACCCAATCCTTTCTCTTTTGCTACTAGCTTTGATCTCTCCTGCTCTTCAACCATCCTCTGGCTAGCCTTAGATTCATCTACCTGCATACCTGTACTAGAGATCTCCTCATAAGTAACAGAGGTGTTGAGTAACCTGTCTCTATACCTCAGCCAACTGATTTAAGTAACTCCGTAACAAGTATTTCTTAATTCAGGGCGTCTATACACCCTTATCCAAGAACTTTTACATTTCTTGATGAATCCTTAGTCCTCTCACAGATGTCACATTATTCCATCCACACACAGAAAATTGCAATGTATTTTTGTCTCTCAGTCTAGTTGCTTGTATGTTTATTCCCTTTCTCATAGTCAAGTACGTTCCAATGTCCAACTCGATTCCAAAAAAGTTTGTACAAAAGTTTCAATATTCCATATTTTATTTAGAATATATGATATATTAAATGTTCAAACTGAGAATGAAATGAAACTGAAATGTATCAAAACTGAAATGTATCATTTAAAGATAAAAATTAGGTCATTTTATTTAAGGTCCCTGATTTGATTCCAAGTACCGACAAGTCATCGCTAAAGTGTCCTTGAGCAAGGCACCTAACCCCCAGTTGCCCCCCAGGCGCTGTGCTAGCTGCTCATTGCTCCGGGCACGTGTGCTCACTTCACCTGTGTGCGTGTGTGTTTCACTGCACGGATGGGTTAAATGCAGAGGACCAATTCCGCTGTGTGTAAAACATAGTGGCAAAATGTATCACTTTCACTTTCAGATGTGTAAGCTGCCCATGTGACATGCACTACTGCAACCCCATACCATCAGAGATGAATGCTTCTGAATGGAGTGCTGATAAGAATTGGGTCATTCACTTTCCTCTTTACTGAATGACACGCCGTCCTTGCTTTTCATAAAGAATTTCGAATTTTGATTTGTCTTTCCACTTTGCCACAGTCCATTTTAAATGAGTCTTGGACTAGAGAAGACGTCTGAGCTTCTGGATATTGTTTAGATATGGATTCTTCCTTCAACAATAGAGATTTAACTGGCAATGGTGGATGGCATGGTGAATTGTGTTCAAAGATAATGTTCTCTGTAAATATTCCTGAGTCCTTTTTATGATTTCCAATACAGAAGCCTGCCTAGGCTGCAAAGCCCGAAAGGCACCCAGTATGGTTTTCCGGCTTTGACCCTTCCACACAGAGATTATTCCAGACTTGCTGAATCGTTTTATGATATTATGCACTGTACTTGATGATATGCTCAATCTTTTTTGCAATTTTACACTGTTGAACTTCTTTCTGATATCGCGCCACTATTTGTCGGTGCAGAATTAGGGTGATTGATAATCCTATTCCCATTTTTACTTCTGAGAGCCCCTGCCACTCTAAGATGCTCTTTTTATACCCAGTCATGTTAATGACCTATTGCCAACTGGTCATCCAGCTGTTCCATTAACTTTTCCAGCCTTTTATTGCCCTGTCCTGACTTTTTTTGAAATTTTAAAATGTCTTACTTTTGTCATTTGATATTTTGTCTATGTTCTACTGTGAATACAATATCACTTTTTGAAATTTGTACATTATTGCATTCCATTTTTATTTACAGTTAGTACTTTTGCCTTACCTTTTGTGGAATCGGGTTTGTACAGTATGAAATTAAATATGGAAAGTTTAAGAGTAGCTTTTTTAAAAGTAGTAAAAAGTAAAAAAGGGCCAAATGGTAAAGGAGAATAATCCTTCTGGTTTCCAGATAAAAATGTGTCCTACCTCATGCTATCTTTGAAAAACTTCATGAATTTTATAATGTGTTTTTTATTTATTTTCTGCAAATATGGTAAATAAATCCTTCAAAATATGTTTATGAAAATTTAATGTTTTGTTGCCATTGGTGGAACTGAGCATGTATTAACTGTGCCAGGGGGCCTTAGTCACCAGAGAGGCCATTTTGTAGTCATGGTAAGGATAACATGGAACTGGAATCAGAATTTCCTTTGGATTGGATTTGTAGATCAGAGATCTGAAAATGGCTGTGCACCAACGCTTCCTATTAAACCTGATAAAGTTTGGGTGGTTCTGCAGAGAAGAATAGAAAAAAATGTTCAAAACTTCTTCCAAGGTGCTTCAACAAAGTATTTAGCAAATATTTTGGCATGTCCCTGAAGAGGTGATGAATGTTCTCCTGAAGGATATCCTCCCAGAATTGGATAATACATCAGTCAAATCTTTGACAGTCTGTGGTGCAATGTGATGTCGGTGGATGGAACAAGGCATGATGTCCCAGATGTGCTTAATTGGATTCAGGTCTGTGGAACAGGCAGGCCGGTCATGCAGGAACTTCTGACACATTACATCTGATTGAGGCCTAGCATTGTCATGCATCAGAAGAAACCCAGGGCTCATTGCTCCAGCCTTTCTCAAAATAGGTCTGAGGATCTTATCCTAGTACCCAATGGCAGTCAGGGTACCTCTGGCTAGCACATAAAGGGCTGTGAGGCCTCCGAAGAAATGCATCCCCACACCATTACTGACCCACCTCAAAACAATTCATGCTGGGGGATGCTGCAGGCAGCAGAACATTCTCTATGGCGTCTCCCGTCTCTGTCACACGTGCACATTGTGAACTTGATCTCATCCATGAAAAGCACAGGGTGACAAATCTGCCAATCTTGGTGTTCTCTGGCAGATTCCAATCAACCTGCATGTTGTCTGTAAGCACAAGCCCACTTTTGGATGTCGGGCCCTCATCCCGGCCTCATGTAGTCTGTTTCTGACGGTTTGATCAGAAACTTGCATATTAGTGGCCTGCTGAAGGCCATTTCACAAAGCTCTGATAGTGCCCTCCTGTTCCTCTTTGCAAAAAGCCGAAGGTAGTGGTCCTGCTGCTGCCATGTCTGCTGGAGTACTGACCTGTCTTATGGTATCTCCTCCATGCCCTGTGCACTGTGCTGACAGACACAGCAAACCTTCTTGCCACAGCTTGCATTGATGTTCCATCCTAGATGAGCTGCACTACCTAAACAACAGCTGTGGTGCACTGACAAAAAGCAAAAGAGAGTACATGCATTTCAGAATACATTGCACCACATACTGTCCAGGAGTTGACTGATAACTTAATCCAGTTCTGGGAGGAAGTCTACTCCTTTATAGGGGTTGTCTTACTGTCTTTCATTTCTACTGTTGTCTGTTCCATTTGCACAACAGTAGGTGAAATTGATTCACAATCAGTGTTTCTTTATATCTGGACATATTAATTTCACTGAAGTATGTGATGTATCAAGAGCCACTGTATCCAGGGTAATGTCAGCATACCACCAAGAAGGACGAACCACATCCAACAGGATTAACTGTGGACACAAGAGGAAGCTGTCTGAAAGAGATGTTCGGGTGCCAATAGTCTCCTAGTCCCCACAGCATGAGGCTGCCACCACCGTGTCACTGCATGCACACTTAATATTCATGCTTGACATGCTAGGCCAAAGAGTTAAATATATGTTTTATCAGAGCAGAAATTTTTGTTTCTTATGGTCATTTAGGTGTTCTTTGGCAAACTCCAAGTGGGTTTTATCTAGCTACTTTTTAATACAGGCCTGATTAGTGGAGTGCAGCAGAAATAAATGTCCTTATGGAAGGTTATCTTCTCTCTACAGAACAATGCTGAAGCTCTGTCAGTGTGACCCTTAGGTTCTTGTTCAACTTCCTGTCTAAAGCCCTTCTACCCCGATCACTCAGATTGGCTGCGCGACCAGCTCTAGGAGGAGTCCTGGTGGTTCCACACTTTTTCTCTCTTCTCTACATTTTCCCTCTTCCTCTTCCTAACCACCATAGTCATCCTGCAAACCACCATCCGATGTTGTCTAGCTACACTATCCCTGCCACTGCCTTACAGACTACAATCTCTTTTAAGCAACATGTAGTCTACCTGTGTGCTCCTACCTTCACTTTTGTAAGTCACCCTGTGCTCGTCCTTCTTTTGGAAATATGTGTTTACCACAGCTATTTCCAGCCTCTTTGCAAAATCTACCACCATCTGTCCTTGTAGATTCCTATCCTTAACACCAAACCTGCCTATTACCTCCTCATCTCCTTTGTTTCCTTCACCAACATGCACCATTGAAATCTGCACCAATTACCACTCTCTCCTCTCTGGGAATGCTCTCTTCCATTTAATCTATCTCCCTCCAAAATCTATCTCCTCTAACTCACAGCCAACTTGTGGTGCATAGTCACTGATAACATACACCATTATACCTTCAATTTCTAACTTCAAACTTATCACCCTATCTGACACCCTTTTTATCTCAACAACACTCTTTGCATAGTCCTCCTTCAGGATTATCCCCACTCCATTTCTCTTCCTATCCACACCATGATAAAACACTTTAAAACCTGCACTAATGCTTCGAGCCATACTCCCCTTCCACTTTGTCTCCTGCACAGACAAAATATTTATATTTCTTTTCTCCATCATATGAGCCAGTTCTCTGCCTTAGAGATGGAGCTGCCAGGCAGGAGACAGAGAGGAAGATCAAAGAGAAGATATATAGATGTGGTCAATGTAGACATGCAGGTAGTTGGTGTGAAAGCAGAAGATGCAGGGAACAGAGTGAGGTGGAAAAGGTTGACACGCTGTGGCGACCCCTGATAAAAGAAAGAGGCCGAAAGAAGAAGATTAAGTTCTAACTGTTCTTGTTATATGCATACTGTACAATCAATATTAATTATTATTTAATTTAATGTAGCGCAGAATACTTTTATTTTGACACACTTGCTGGTCAATAACCACATTTCCTATTCTTGCCTTTTTCCTGATATAGTTTTTTCTTCTCGCGAGAAAACGTCTGGGCACAAAGCAGATGGTAACAACTGGACTGTGACTGGTCAGGAGATGGAAAGAGGAAGTGAAGACACAGGAAGTGAAGCAGAAGCATTTGAGTTTGAAGTTAAGCGTCTTAGGACAAAGAAAAATGGTGAAACTTGTGACATTATTTCGGTAAAGATAACGTTAAAATAAGGAGAAATTGCTGAATAGGGTATTCATTAGATACATGTGCTATGAGGTTAAACTATATATCCCACCACCACTCCGATGCTATAAATGTCAAAGATTTGGTCACACAGCAGCTGTATGCAGTAAGTTGAGATGTAGTAAATGTGGTGAAGAACATGGATATGATGTTTGTGATAAGTACAAACGTTGTAATTGTAGAGGTGAACACAGTGCGGCATATCAGGACTTTGAGGTCAATCACTGAGCCAAAGAAGTTCAGAAAGTCAAAGTTAACCATGTATTAGCTATTCAAAAGCAGTAAAGAAAGTCAATATAGCTGTACCGGTACCTAAACCAAATATAGGGAGGAGTAAAGTTCATAGATATGGTTTGGTGTGGAGCCTTTAACTTGCACAATATGCTTTGGAAATATAGACACTAATGGGCAAATTGTAGAAGAATTTATTGACCATAATATTTTGGTTTGTATTAGTGGTGTATTAGTGGTGAAGGCACACATTATAATAGTACCAACAGTACAGAACCGTCCTGTCCTAGAATAGAAAGAGAGTTCAGATTATCCTTTGAACTTGCCTTTTGCCATGTTTAAGCTGAGGAAGGCAATCAATGTTGCTAAACTGACCACCCCAGGAAATTACATGGTATGCTATAAAATGTTTGCAAATATGGCAATTGTTTTAAGATTCTTAAATAGCCTGGCAACATTCAATTATAGTACCCGTTCTGAAGCCAGAGAAAGACTCTTCTGACCCTAGGAATTATAGACTTATAGCATTACATCACAACTAGGTAAAATCATGAAACATATAGTCACAAAGAGGATAACCTATTATTTAGAAAGCAAAGGTCTTTTCTCTCAGACCCATATCAGAGTGGGTTCCATAAGGGTCATAACGCAATGGACTCAATATACTTTTAGAGTCAGATATCAAGAAATGCACAGACTAATAGAGAGGTTATTGTAGCTGTGTTTTTTATATAGAGTAAGCTTATGACATGCTTTAGAGAAATGGTCTGCTAATTAAATTAGAATCACTAAGAGTAGGGAGAAAGGCATATAACTGAGTTTTTGACTTTTTATTTAACAGGAAATTTCAGGTAAGGGTAGGAACAGAATGTATACAATTGAGAACGCAACACCGCAAGGTAGTGTGTGTCGCCTGTTATTCTTTAACATTATGATTAATGATATTAGTGGGCAAATAAGTAGGTTTTTAGGTTGTCAGTTTCTAAATCACTAGTTATTTGTTTTTATCAAGGAAACATAGTAATACTTCCCTTTCACTAAAGCTATATGGTCATAATCTGGAGCAAGTCAAGGCTATTAGATTTCTTGAGTTATGGTTTGATGAGCAACTGACATGGAAAGTTCACTTTGTTAAAATGAAAAGCAAATGTAAAAAGGTACTTAATATTCTATGTTGTTTGTCAGAGCAAACCTGGGGAGCAACCAGGGCTTCATTAACTATATACTGGGCTCTTATATGGTCTGTCTTTGATTATGGTTGTGTAGCATATATGTCTGCAGCAGAATCCA
Source organism: Aspidoras spilotus (assembly GCA_028565295.1). NCBI lineage: Eukaryota > Metazoa > Chordata > Actinopteri > Siluriformes > Callichthyidae > Aspidoras > Aspidoras spilotus. The sequence goes on from JAOUQV010350129.1 coordinate 9,568, forward strand.
ACACTAAATAATTATATGTCTTACAAGCACACTCTCTGAGGATTTGTACTGGATTCTTTAAGACCATTATCATCCTTGCAGGTAGAAATGAGTGAAATGCCATTAAGTCTTAGAAGGGTGCAATTGATTTTAACCTATTGGGTCACTGTTGAAGGACAAAATGATGACCATCCAACAAAAGATGTCCTTTAGTCCCTCTGTCTCCTATTCAGCCATGGTTGTAACCCCCGCCATTAGTAGATTTGGCCATTCACCTAGAGATAAAAAATAAACCAAAAGTATAAGTTACCGATATTCTTCAGAACTACCTGCAAGTGCATTTTTCATATTTATGAATGGCTCAAAAGATCAGTATCAATGGAAGAATAAGTGTCAGTTTATACTACAGAGGTGATTGCAAACCTGTTGGCACTTGAATAGATTAAAAAAAAATTATAAACAGTATAAAAAGTTATATCCATTCTGCACTTCAAATTATTGAGTCTAGCGAATTATTCAGAAGTGACATTATTAACAAAATATATACAGTATGCCATTAAACCAGCCATTAGAAAGCACAAGCCAGTGTATTTCTAGTGCCGGTCCCAAGCCCGGATAAATGGTGAGGGTT
>JAOUQV010350169.1:0-20155 GCA_028565295.1 Aspidoras spilotus
ACCTGGCCACTATCCTGCAAGAAGAATGGCTTAAAATCCCTCTGACCACTGTGCAAGACTTGTATGTGTCGTTCCCAGACGAATTGACGCGGTATTGGCCGCAAAAGGATATACATACTAATAAATGATTGTGGTCTAAAACCAGGTGTTTCGGTTTCATTGTCTAACCGCTGTAAATGTTAGAGACAGGAATTTAACAATTTTATCGAACAGTTACCCTCGCTCTTTCTCATGCTGGAAGACTTCAACGCCCACAGCCCTATATGGGGCAGTGCCAGTACAAATGTTAAAGGCAGATTGGTGGAGCAACTGCTTACTTCAAGCAACCTGTGCTTATTAAATACAGGTTCCAATACATACCTTCACCCTGGACATGGGGTATATTCTGCTATTGATCTGTCTGTTCTCCAGAGATTTATACTGACATGACCTGGCAAAGAGCTAAAAACCTTTGTGGAAGTGACCACTTCCCTTTCTCGTTGGCATACAGCATAAGCTCGGCACAGCATCTAAACAGAAATGGAATTTGAAAAAAGCTGATTAGTCATTGTTTAGCTATTTGTGTGAACAAAATTTAAAACACCTTGATTCCGCTGCAAATAACTTAATGAAGCAGTTTTTGGATATCCTTCTTCTCTTTGCAGCAGATTCAATACCTAAATCCTCAGTGAGGCTTAGAAATCACAGAAATAAGTGGTTTGACGATGACTGCAAGGCTGCTATTAGAATATGTAAAAAGTAGAAAGTTTAGCTACCAACCCACCACATAAAACCTGACCCTTTTGAAAATCTACAGGGTACAAGCTCTCGAAGTATTATCAACCAGGCCAATAGACATTCCTGGGAGGCTTTTATCTCAAACCTGAAAGTAGCATCAAGACTAGTGTGGAATATGGTCAAAAACATGAAGAATAAAGAAAACCCCTCCCACCTACATCACATTAAGACTGAAGATTTTCTTTAACCATTTTTGAATAAATATCAGAGTGTAGTTTTACTAGTTTTAGGAACTGTAGGAGTACAGAGGATCATCTGAAATACATTTGTGGTGGTTTCGTCAGCAAGCAACATGTAGTCTCTGTGCTTTTTGACATTTTGTATCTTGAGGGCTGAGAAAGTTGAGAAGTTCGGTTTTTGGGGCTGTGGCTGGACTCCAAACTTACCTTCAAGACTCGCATCCAGTTCCTTAAAAAGAAATGCCTGAACTCCTTACATTTTATAAAGGTCTTAGGAAATACCAAAATAAAAATTGCAAAATAAATGTTATGCAAATCTACGACTTTTGAAACATGAAACTCATCCGGCCCCATTTTGATTATGGTAGTACAGTTTATGGAGCTGCCAGACCATCATATCTGAAACATCTAAATACAGTCTACCACCAAGGCCTCAGGCTCATCCTGGGTGCCCTTCAAAACGTCTCCCGTCTCAAGCCTGTAGGTTGAAGCAAGTGAACCATCTCTGCTTATAAGAAGACTTCAGATCAGCTTGCGAACAGCCTTCTTGGATAAAAGATTACAAGAATAATCCCATGCACCAAGAAGTGTTTGGCATATCGCCTGATCATCTCTATGAAATTGGACCTAACCCGATCAGACCTCTTGTACTGCGGATAGGCCCCATATTGTCTGCCTTCTGGTTAAGGGTCAGAGGTTCCATTTATTTTCAACAGGCATAATTAATCGTTGCATTCTGGCATAAACTGTGTATATCAGACCTGGGCAATTTAAGGGCCGGTGACCACATCTGGCTTGTTGCCCTATCTGTCTGGCACTGTTGGCGGTCATTCACAAACAAGAAATATAAATGAATGCTAGTTTGACATGTGATGCTGCTTTTATTTTAAAAGTGTTTTAGTCAAGTATGGACACATGCGAAGGTGGCGCATACGACTGTACCTACAGATCCTCAAAATGTCAGCTCCTGAAAAAAAAAAAATTCTGAACGACACATTTTTAACAAGGCATCATATGAAAAATATTTATTTACAGAATGGAGGGGTGGCATAGCGGTGCAGTGCATACTGCTGTGGCAAGACGTTTCCGGGTTTGATCCCCAGGTGGGGCGACCTGGAAAATTGTGTGGAGGTTGCATGTTCTGTTGTTCAGGTGGCTTTACTCTGGGTGCTCCTGTTTCTTTCCACAGTCCCAAGACATGCACGCTAGGTTAATTAGAAATGCTAAATTGTCATTAACTTGTGTATAGATATGTGACATTGTGTATAAGATTAAACCTGTATGAGTATGTCCTTGCCCCCGTCGTTAAAAATAGACAAGAATTTCAAGAAATACAATTTAATTTAGCACTACATAACCAAACATGCTGAAAAATACAAGAATTTGTCTACTGAAGAGCGAAACAAGTCAGATGTCTTTCTGGATAAATGTAAATATAAGAAGGATTTTTCTCACTAGAATCAGTAAACGTTTTTCTTAGAGAGTTTATTAGAGGGTGTATTGGAAGCTGCAGGGCTAATATATCCAGATAAAAATGATCTAAGCATTAATTCAAACACATCCTTCATCACTTGATGTCCATCTTTTAGCTTTCATTCACATATACACATCAGACTTTCAGCCACAATTAGGTCACGTGTTGAGGCTCAGAACAGACTTGATGTTTATCACTGAATTAGAAAATTGAATAAAAAGAAATATAAAGTGTTTATTACTTGTGTATTTACTTTGTTCCTTGTTTGCATTTATAAAACTTTTATTCAGTATTTAAGTGTTAAAAATAAAATGACTTGATTATTAGTTATTATTTTTCTGTTTATGAATTATATTTGTATGTTTATTTTAATATAATATCCCTATTCTTTTTATCACCAGTATCAAAATGAAAATGATACAATTTACTGCTCTTTACAGGTTAAAAAAATTAATATCCAACATATTTCAGGATATTGTTGATTTCCCTCTCAAACACCTCAGGTTTATTATCTTGTGGCCCTAGAAAAAATAATTGCCCATCCCGGTCTAGATTCTTTGTGTGCCTATGTTCAAAAAGCTGACTTATACCCTCCAGAGCGATAAGCAAGTATTGTTCATGAATTATGCCATTCAGGACAAAATTATCTCCAGACTAACAATTTAGATATTTTTTAGTTATTTTCATATAGGTGGCAAGATTGTAGTGCCAGTAAGTGCATCAAGACAAGCTCGTGTTTTCCGAATCATGGCTCCAAATGTGTCCGGACAAATATATGCTTTATAAACTGTTGTTGAAATACAAAGATTACAGTTCTGTTCAAAATTAATAGCAGTCTAACATCACTAATATGTTTAATTACTGTTTTGCCAGAAAATATCTATATATAATACTAAATGGGAAAGAATTCATAACTAGATGTAGCCACTTAATGGGCAACTAAACGAATCAAATGTCATAATATTGAAAGGTGGTCATCTAAATGTACACCCACTGGCAAAAATTATGGAATCACCAGTCTTGAAGGATCTTTTTAGCTGCAGACTAACAAACAGATCTAATGTGATACTGATGTTGGTTTGGGAAATGACAATTTACAGGGTGATGTCATAATTTTTTTTTCTCAGTATCGAGTGAGTCCATATTTTTTCCCCTTTTGCTTGGTCTAAAAAAGTAACTGTTACAGATTTTTTTTTAGTGTTTCTTAGTTGCCATTTCAAATGACATTGGTGTTGTGTCTGTAATCTGCTTTTTTCTTAATTAAACAACTGAATGAGCATCCTCCTAGACTGGTGATTCCATATTTTTTGATACAAGAGGTTGTATACAACGCAAATATGATATTTGGTATCCAGTGGTACATATGTTTCAAAGCATTGTTTGTATATCTGTCACTATGTCAACACTAGGTGTTGATTATTGCACTGACTAAGAAGTTAGGCTTCTTCACAGGAACACATCAGTGTGTTTCAGCAAAGACTCCTGCTTTAAAAAGTCAATGGTTTCTTTAATTCCCTCATATGCAACCATTAGTGGATATTGTCTTTGGCTAGGAAGTTTAACATTTGGCTACAAACTTTTTGATTGATTTTAGTTTTATTTATATAATGTTTGTTACAATGGAACACTGACACAGAGCAACTTTAGAGAAATTATGTCCAGTGTATATTATCATGAACATTACACAAGGTTAGTTTTTTATCCCTAATGAACAAGCCGAATGGCAACAATGGCAAGGAAAAACTCCTTGAGATAAGAGGAATAAAACTTGAGATAAACCATCCTCGTTTGGTTTATAACAAATTAACTGTCTATAAATGATGTCAGCCCTGCATTCTCTGGTAGTGTGTGTGTAATTCAGCAGAAAAAGAGAAATGGCTAAGAAAGTAATTTAAGAACTGTGGTATGTGTGGGATTACAAAGACTAGCAAGAACAAGATGAATTATTGACAAAACAAATTGCTTAAGTATAAATTAAAACACCAAAACCTCTTTCCAGCCGTCATAGCATTAAAGATGGAACGTGGCTGGGTCTTAAAGCATGACAATGATCCCAAACACACCGCTCGGACAATGATGGAGTGGCTCCATAAAAGCATTTTTAAGTTCTTAGAGTGGCCGAGCCAGTCTCTAGCCCTCAACCCCATAGAAAATTTGTGGAGGGAGTTAAAAGTCCATGTTGCCCAGTGGCAGCCCCAGAACATCACTGCTTTAGATGATATCTGCATAGAGGAATGGGCCAAAATACCAGCTACAGCATGTGCAAACCTGGTGAAGACTTACAGAAAATGTCTGACCTCATTGAACCTTTGTTTTTGACCAAATACTTATTTTTCACCATAATTTATAAAAAAATCTTTTAAAATCCTACAATGTGATTTCCTGGATTTTTTTTTTTTTTTATCATTTTGTCTAATAGTTGAACTGTGTACTAGCACCCATACGCGCGCCCATACTGATAAAATCATCATTCATTCAGTCACTTAAAAACTTAAAAATCCCAAATTTGACACAGACATTGATGACCAGACTCTAAGGTAGCTGCCAATGTGGGCCAACAATACTCTTTTAGGGGGTGCTTTTAATGGATATTATCGCAAACAAACATCATATTCAGCATCTAATCAACAGACTGTAATTGATCACTCAAGAACACAATGATACATCAATACGCCTCAAAGCCATAAGCATATCAGCATTCTGCAGGTTTCTGACAGGCTTAACATCAAGAAAACTTGCCATTTGTGTCCATTTAGGGCCTCTCTACTCATCTTTGAAGTCTCAAACAATTCAGGCATTAGGTGGTGCTATTTATGAAAATGCACGTATGTATAGGTTAAACCTTGGTATTATGGCAAATAATCTTGGGTAATAATTCTTATTTTAATTGATTTATTTTAAATGTATCTTAATGTTGTAGCTCTCTAGATGGTATTGTGCTACCAATGTGTAAATGCATGTAGTTAAGTCTGACGGTACACCTTGCTCCCATATGTGCTCTTTTTAACAAGGCCCGTAGCATTATACACTGACCAGCACCTTGCATGCTCTTGTTCTTCATATACCCATGGCAGATGCCCCTAATAAAGTGTGGCTTTTAGTTGTATGTGGCTTTGTATCAATCAGTTCAATCAATCAATTGTATCAATTGATTTCTATCTGAAAACCCCAAAATGGGTCATTACATACATTGTTCAGCAATAAATAAGTGGCCAGAAAAATCTCCAGACCTTAATCCAGTAGAAAACTTATGGGTGACATAAAAAATGCAGTTTTTGAGACAAAACCAAGAAATGTAAAGGAATCAAGGAAAGTTGTCAAATCCTCATGAGCTGGAGAATACCTGTTTTTTCAACAGCCCAATATTATTATTTTTTTCTGTAAAATAATAAATCAATTGATAAAATTTAGGATATCATATATATTATTATAAGGATTCTAAGCTTTACTATTATTTTTACCACAACTGTATATAATGAACCCGCTACAGCGGCACTGTGCTAATAGTTAACAATTGCTGTGAAGAACCCTCAGATAAAATTAGGTCATTTATTTTAGACTTGATTGGATTTTCAGTTTTGAGGATTTGTTTTAAAAGTTTTTATCTTGATCAGTTTAATATTCATCTTTTTGCCGTAGATCATCCCTGTCGACAAGCTGATAAAGGGGAAGTTCCAGGACAACTTTGAATTTGTGCAGTGGTTTAAGAAGTTTTTTGATGCTAACTATGACGGAAAAGAGTATGACCCAGTGGAGGCGCGCCAAGGCCAAGACTCTACGCCCGTGCCGAACTCATCTGTGCCTGCACTCAATAAGCCCAAAAAGATCATCAATGCAGGTTGGTTGATTTGTACGAGCTTCAGCATACTATTACTTTTAAACTAGGACTCTCTCGGTTTTATTTGTTGGTTTACATACTTATTGGTTTGTTATAGCGCCACAGAGGGCAGCTGTTGGAAAAGTAGCACCTAAGATGACTCCTAGTTCTGCACGGAGGCCAGGAACTGGTGGCGATGATGAAAGGGCGGAACTTATACAAGAGGTGTTTTGTCAGTACTGATGCAAGAATAAAATTTATGCATTTAATTTCTCTAAATTTCAAGAATTCTTAATTCATTAAAAATATGTGATGGTGGTTATGATTATGATAATAATAACCGGTAGTAGTAATACTGCACAAAACAAAGACAAATATATGATGGACCAAACAACAGAAGTGAGATATTCCAACAGTTAAAGTAATATTAAATCCTTTACCATACAAGTATACATTCAGTAGTACGAAATTATATAATTTATAAAAAATACTTTGACATGCATTGTTTTTATTTCTCAGGTGAACATTCTAAAGTCTACAATACAGGATATGGAGAAGGAACGGGACTTTTACTTTGGAAAACTGAGAAACATTGAGCTGATCTGTCAGGAGAAGGAGAGTGAGGGGGACCCCACCCTGCAGAGAATTGTGGATATTCTCTATGCCACTGATGTAAGTGCAGAGCAGAATTTGGTGATACTAATACATTCACAATATTCATAAGAATTTTGAACTTTTTTAAGCTGTAACCTCTACTCCAGGTTATTTTTGTTTACAATCATTGGCCGTTTCCCTCATGTTTATTCTTGGTAGTTTTATAAAGCTTTAAATGGTTCTAAATTGGAACATTCTGGGCATAGTATCATACTGTTTTTTTTTTTAATCAGAAGTACAATTGTAAAACAGTTTGAATTTAGACAATGACACTGTGATCGACGACCAGAATACAATAGATTGAATTGACTGAGCTCATTTATGCAGAACAGAGCTCAAGCATTTTCTTTTAGTGTTTTGTTTTGCCATATGATGCAGCATTGCATGATGCACCTGTTCAAGGTGAGGTGGCTGGTTTCATGGATCTCGCTAGGACATATTATTTGATGCCTCACGTAGTGAGCAAGAGCTGGCGAATTAATTAATGTGGGGAAGGTGTAGAAGTAGTGTGAGATTTCATCAATGTAGATTTGTGTATGTATGTTCAAAATGTTTAATTTAACTAAACAACAAATTGTAGGTGTAGTGTTTTATAATATAAATATTAAAGTATCTTCTATCACATGCACTATAAATGTCACAGCAACGCTTAAAAATAATCAATTGTCCATTATGATGTATTTGGTTGAAATTGCTTTGACAGTCAGTGGTTTCTGTGGAGTATTAATAAGCATTAAATGACGCATAGATTTTACAGGAAAAATAATTAAAAAGCATTATTCGATTCCAACATTAACATTTTAAAATCTTTAAAAAATATATTACCAGCAACATTTATTCATTTATGATTATGGCATTAAGAATGTTACATATTAAAAGGTTAATATAAAGCATTAAATCAGACTAACCGTTAACTAGCAAATATGGGGTTCAAAATAATATCAGTGTTGTAAAAACATGAGTTAATTACACAATCTTTAATAGTTTTTATTTCCATTTATTAGGACCATTACACACTGTTTTCTTAATCAATCCATAAATGGAAATGTATATAATCTTTGGCCAACACGGTGGCGCAGTGAATAGTGCTGCGGCATCACAGCAGGAGGACCTGGTTGGGGCGACCCGGATGGGGAGACCTGGAAATTCAGTGTGTAGTTTGCGTGGGTTTTCTCAGGGTGCTTTGGTTCCCTCCCACAGTCCAAAGACATGCACGTTAGGTGAATTGGAAATGCTAAATTGTCATTGACTTGTGTATTGATACGTGACTTTGCGTATGATGTGAGACTTGTGTATGAGTATGACCGTGTTCCTGTCATTAGAATAGACACTGGTTCTTAGGATGATGTTAAACAATAAATTATTTGAAACTTTTTTACAGAAAATAACAATAAATTAACATCGATCTGTTCAAAATATTGTGTATTTATCTTTACAAACTCTAAATATTATCTTTATGATTTATCATTCCTGTCAATCACTAACATCATATGTAGTTCAGTATAATCACAGATTTATTAAAACACATTTACATAGTGTTACATAGTCAATGTCTGTATTCCAGCCCAGGATGACTTGATTAAATTCCACAATTCATTTGCATTTCTAGGTTTTTCCTCAGAAACGGCATCTCTGATGTCACCCCACAAGTCTGATTGGGCTGGCCATTCCATAACCATAAGAATTCTGTTGTACTGGAATGAATATTTTGCTAGTTTTCTGGAGAGTTTGGGTCGTTGTCTTGTTGCATTACCCATTTCAATTCGCATTTCTTCTTCAGTCGGTATAAGGCAACAGGATTTCTTTAAGTATTTTGATGCATTATATTGCCAGAAATATTCTCTCACCTGCCTTGATGCACATATTTAGCTGCTCGATCATGGAAAACCCATTCCTTGAAGCTCTTGGAGGTCTGTAGTGCTTGATTCTGTATAAAATTGGCGACCTCTGTGCACTATATGCATCAGCATCCGCTGACACTTCTCTGTCAGTTTACGTGGTCTACCATTTCGTGTGCGGTATGCTGTAATTAGGCCGTGCACCATATCAAGAGACACATGTCCAAATCATGATGCTGGCATGACCATGCTTCATTTGTACTGAAGCTAGAATTTAGTTTGGGGGTTGTCTGATGCAACAATTTGAAATTCATCTGTCCAAGAAATGTTTCTCTATTTCCTTTTAATCAAGTTGATGTGTTCTTTGGTATATTGTATCCTCCTCAGTATGTATTTTCTCTAACACTTTAAGACTTTAAGATTTGGGTGGACTTTTTGCTAATATATAAGCTTTACAATGGTGTCTAACTGTCACAGTACATGAAGGACCCCCGTGGCATAAGGATAGCATACAAACATCCTAGTTTACCAAAACACTCTATGACCATAAACAATTTAGCTCAAAGCGCTAAACTATAAGGAAATATAAATGATATTCTTGACTAAATAAATAAGTTTTTAGCCTAGACTTGAAGACTGAGATTGTGTCTGAGTCCCAAACAATAACTGTAACACTATTATATAGATGTGGGGCTCTATAAGAGAATGATCTGCCCCCTGCTGTAGCCCTTCTAATACTAGGTATCGTCAAATAGCCTGCACCTTTTGAACGAAGTGGGCGTAGTGGATCATAAAAAACTATATACTGTAGTGCGAGACCCTTAACTGATTTGTAAGTAAGCAAAAGTATTTTATAATCAATACGAAATTTGACCGGTAGCCAGTGCAGTGAGGAAAAGACAGGTGATAACTCATATTTCTGGGTTCTAGTAAGGACTCTGGACTAACTGTAGTTTGTTTATGCACCTACTGCAACAACCAGAAAACAGGGCATTACAATAATCCAACCTAGATGTAACAAAAGCATGGTGAAGTTTTTCTGCATCATTTAGTGCAAGCATATTTCTGATCTTAGCAATGTTTCTAATGTAAAGGAATGCTATCCTGGTGGTATTATCTACATGAGAATCGAATTAAAGGCCAGAATCGATAATCACAGCAAGGTTATTTACATCTGTACATGGTGTAATTGAAAAACAATCCAGAGATAATAAAATCTCAAACTTGGTCCTAATACCAGTACTTCAGTTTTATCAGAATTAAGTAAAAGAAAATTGTTAAACATCCACTGTCTAATGTCCTTCACACATTCCTCAACTGAAATAAATTGGTGTCTGTCCTCAGGATTGGTTGACGCACATAACTGTGTATCATCAGCATGACACAGGAAGTTCATATTATGCTTGCAAATTATATTATCCGGAGGTAGCATATATAGAGAAAATAGTAACAGAATCTTGTTACACCAAACTTTACCCTACTGTGCCTTGAATATATTTTTTCTGTCTCGCTCCTGCAGGAGGGCTTTGTCATACCGGATGCTGAAGCGGAGGACCAGGAAGAGTTCTAATGCCTATTACTAGATCTAATTGTGTCCTTGTCTCTTCCTACATCTCTACAAATTCACCCCCTCCTGCTGTCTTGGATCACATTTTGCATTTTGGACTCTATATGGGAAGTAATTTGGGTTGCATACAGAGTTAAAGTATAAACAATAAAAGAAACTTCTCTGATGCCTTTAGAGAAGCGCATAACTGGTTGCTCAGCTGATTTTGCTGGGCTGCGGACAGTCAAAGCATTTCGTCTCTAATGTTTAGTGTCGTTTAAAGCTCCTCCAACTTTTAAATGTATTCATTCATCTTTGACAGTTTCTCTTTTTTTGCTGCACTGTGAATAGAGGGGTTGTTTTCCTCTTTTCCTCAAGATGGATGGCATCTACATAATAATGCTTTATAAATTTCATATTTAAGAAGTTAAATCTTTTCTTTTGCATTTGGTTCAGAATTGGTCAACAAAATCTATTTTGTTTTCAAAGTTTAAAAAAACTCCACAACATTAAGTTTCGTTGCTTTGTTCTTCCTTATGTGATTATCTTTTGAAAGGCTTGTAGCAGTCACCTTCTGTCCAGCTTTGATCCTGTGACTGTGCCTTATAGACTGAGTGGAGGAAGGTCATATATTTTTTGCAGCATACATTTCTTGTGGTCTCGGTATTAAGTGGAACAGAAAAGTGGATTGTGTTTAAACTTCCAAAATGATTCAAAATGATCACCGCCATGATTGTGATCAGTAACTGTTTTTCAGTGGTCATTTTTCATGTCCTGTGAAACTACTAGCCAAGTCACAAAAGCATCCTCTGAAATAATTTGTGAAAAAAAAAAACAATTTTACAGAAGAGCTGGGTGGGGGGGGTGGGTATGGGGGGGTTTGGTTGTAAGAGGTCAACTAACAATTGACGAGAACATTCTTTCCTATTTCTGCAGTTTGTTCATAGATTTTCTACTACTTATTATTTAATGTATCATTTTACCATTACACATTTTAATCTCTGACTTGGTAGAACTCCATCTGTATTTGCAAGTGTTTTAATCAAATTAAAGAAATGAAATTTTTCTGTAATTTTTTTCCTTTTTGGTCTTTGACCCAAAGTGATACTTCAGGAAATGATGATAATCCTGCACTTAATACCTGGGTCACACACACAAATCAGAAGTCTCCATGATAATCTCTCTGCCACTATCCTTGGTTGCTCGGGTTGCTCATAATCCTAAAAATATACAAATGAACTTAAATAGTAGTAAGATTACACAGTTACAGACAAAATTTCCAACCCTAAATATTTTAAAGATTTATCACCTGACTTTTTTTCTTCTTCAAATAACAATATTGTTTTTTTGGATGACTTTATGAGTGAGGGATAAAATCAGAACAGAAAATGAACGATGTAGTGTTTTGTGTGCAACTGTATATTTTGTTAGGATGTCGCTATGGCACATTTAACCCGTATATGATGTTTTTAAAGCTTTCTGATAGTTGTTAAGAAGTTGAAACATAATTAAGCCTTTGAGAACCCTCAAGTTTTCAACATCCTTTATTTGCTTCAGCTGTGATCCATATGTGTATGAGGCCCAGCCAGGAAGAATTTCATGGTGAGATGCAATCATGGAAAGATAAATGAGCTTACACAAATGCTGATAGAGAAGATTATTTTATTTCACCTAAAGGGCCTTGGGTATAAGATTTCCAAAAAATATATAACAGAGACACACCATTGCGAGCATTATGAGGAAAAGGTTAAAACAATGGAACTGTTTGGACATATGGAGCAGCGGTATGTCTGGCATGTAAAAAGCCAGGCTTATGACTAGGATAGCTGAGAGGAGGTAAAAACAGGCCAGCCGGAAGTAGAAATGCCAGTAGATTTTTAGTTAGCTGCAAGTGATGGAGTGCCGTGGGGGAAAATAACTGTAAGGGAAAACTCAATCATATGATTATAATCATACTCCACATTTTATCTTATAATAAATCGTTTTATTTTCCATTCAGGCGGCACTGTGGCGCAGTGGATAGTGCTGTGGCCACACAGCAAGAGGGCCTGGGTTTGATCTCCGGGTGGGGCGACCTGGGAATTTCTGCGAGTTTGCATGTTCTTCCCGTGTTTACTCGGTTCGCTCCGGTTTCCTCCCAAGGTCCAAAGACATGCAAGCTAGGTAAATTGGAAATGCTAAATTGTCATAAAGTTGTGTATTGATATGTGACTTGTGTATGAGTATGACCGTGTTCCTGTTATTAGAATAGCCGCTGGTGCTATGGATGACGTTAAACAATAAATAAATACATTTATATTGAAATTTATATTGATATTAATTCATAATGCAGAAACCACACAAGAAAACCCCTGAAGAAGAAACCATAATAATTCGCCCCCTTACAATGAGAAAAATACCAGTCTTAACGCTGATGCGAACTTTTTCCAGCAACCCCCTGAGCATGGGTCCTTCAACATGTCGCTGGCGCTTAAGTCACACCCTTTATTTTCAACACTCCTTAATGCTGTTATTTTAGTCCCACTTGCATAAATAATCATTTTAACCCAAACCCTTTTTCTACACTATTAGTTGACCACCCTGAATAGTGTAACATACTTCAAACTGTTTATACTATATTTCCAAAAGTATTCGCTCACCTTCCTTGACTCACATATGAGCTAATCCATCTGGTTCAATATTACTTCAGTCCACTCTTTGCAGCAAGAACAGCTTCAACTCTTCTGGGAAGGCTCTCCACAAGATTAAATAATAATAATCATATTTAAATAATAAATTATGACCGTGAGTCTTCTATTCAATCTTTTAATATTACTACAGAAACAGTACAATGGCTAATATGTAATTTATGTAAAAATGTGATTTATTACAAATATTATGGAGCATCTGGCATTTTGTTGATTTAAGGTTCCTATTGGAAATGGCAGTGAGGAAAAAGACACCACCAAAGACTATTAGAAATGAAATGCATACCAGTGCAAATTCTGATTATTTTCACTTGCACAGACGGCCAGTTTAGGTAATTACAACCTGAGTGAAAATGATGTTGGATAAGAAGGAGTGGCTCTCAGTCTCCACTCGAATTCATCCCAAAGATTTTCTATCGGTTTAAGGTGCAGGCCAATGAAGGTCATCCACACCAGACTCTCTCATCCATGATTTTATGGACCTTGCTTTGTGCACTGGTGCACAGTCATGTTGGAAGAGGACTGGGCCAATTGTTCTCACAAAGTTGGGGAAATGGAATTGTTAAATTTTCTGGGTAATCTGAAGCATCTATACACCAGTGGCCATGAATTTGATTGAAACCTAATTCTGATCATTTGGATGGGTAAGAAAATTCTTTTGGAAATATAGTGTATTTATTGTACGGGAACTGAAAATGGGCACGTTTAATTTACGCCACTGCATATATGCTACGTTCAATAAAGAGTCTTTTGTTTAAATCGTGCCTGTTGTCAGTGTCATTATTGTTAGTTCCTTTTTCTAATCAGATGAAACGAATGAGTTCTGTTACACATCCCCACAATCAAGCATGAAGCTGGGTCATTGATGATGTTCAATTCAATTTTATTTATAAATCGCTTGTAACTATGGACATTGTCCCAAAGCAGCTTTACAGAAACCTTTTATCCCAGAGGAGTATAACATATATATATATATATATATATATATATATATATATATATAATGTATACATCTAATACATAATTCTATAACAGTAATATACATAACATAAACATGATTCCATAACTAACAATAATATATAACATTTAGCATAATAAAGTGGAGGGAATCTGGCAAGGTCACTGACATCTGGTTCCTTCACTGTATTAGGTGTAGCTCATCCGAAAGAGTGGACAAGAGAGAGAGGATAGAAAAGAGGAAAAGGAGAAAAGAAAGGGAAAGATAATAGAGTCAACTATCTAATGGACAATTCAAACACAAGTTGTGCAGAGAGCAACTAGAATCTCTGGCAGTCTAGCGCTATGGCAGCATTACTACAGACCATTACTACTAGTAGAACCAGAAGGTGACACAGATATGAGGGAGCCCTGGGACATAAAACAACCAGCCACTCCACCGTCAACAAACCTGAGTGATCTCGTGAGAGTGGCCGGGCGACAGCATCCAAACATCCCAGTTTAGCAAAACACTATGACTATGAACCCTCCAGCTCTTAGCCCTGAACTATAGGGAACTATGAACGATATGCTGGACTAAATAAATACGTTTTCAGCCCCGAACGCTAACTGGAAGACTATTCCATAGATGTGGGGCTCTATAAGAGAATGATCTGCCCCTTTCTGTAACCTTTATAATATGAGGTATCAGCAAATAGCTTGCACCTTTTGATCAAAGTGGGCATGGTGGAACACAAGAAACTATAAGTACATTCAGGTACTGTGGCGCGAGACCATTAATGCTTTGTAATCAAGCAAAAGTATTTTATAATCAATACAAAATTTGACAAGTAGCCAGTGCAGTGCAGTGGATAATACAGAGATGATGTGCTTATATTTCTGGATTCTAGTAAGGATTCTAGCCGCTGCATTCTGTAGTTTATTTATGCACCTACTGGAACAACCAGACAACAGGGCATTTCAGAAATCCAAACTAGAGGTCATAAAAGCATGGACAAGTTTTTCTGCATCATTCAGTGCCAGCATATTTCTGATCTTATACTTGTTTCTAAGCTAAGCTAAATCCTATCCTGGTGGTATTATATACATATAATATCTACAGAAGAATTAAAGGAAAGGCTAGAATCAATAATCACAGCAACGTCTTTTACAACTGTACATGGTGTAACTGAAAGACCATCTAGAGATGGTCAGAAACATTACCTCTAGCTTCCTGCGGTCCTAATAACAGTAATTCAGTTTTATCAGAATTAAGAAAATTGTTTAACATTCACTGTCTGATGTCCTTCACACATTCCTTAACTCGAGTAAATTGGTTTCTGTCATCAGGATTGGCTGACCCATATAACTGCCTATTATCAGAATAACAGTGAAAGTTGATATAGACCAATATCTAACCTCGTCTTCCTTTCCAAGATCCTAGAAAAGGTTGTAGCGCAGCAGTTATGTTCATATCTAAATAAAAATAATATTTTTGAAAATTGTCAGTCAGGATTTAGGCCCCATCATAGCACCGAGACAGCGCTGGTTAAAGTTGTAAATGATTTGTTACTGGCCTCTGATCAGGGTTATGTTTCTATCCTTATATTGCTTGACCTAAGTGCAGCTGACACCATCAATCATGCTATTCTTCATCATAGGCTAGAAAATGTTGAAACAGCCCTGTCATGGTTCAGGTCCTATTTGACTGATTGTTATCAATTTGCAGATGTAAATGACCACTATACTTGCCAATCCTGATGACAGACAACAATTTACTCAAGTTACTGTGTGAAAGACATTAGACAGTGGATGGTAAACAATTTTCTTTTACTTAACTCTGAGAAAACTGAAGTACTGATAATATCACCAGGATAGCATTCTTTCACCTTAGAAACATTGCTAAGATCAGAAATATGCCGGCACTGAATGATGCAGAAAAACTTGTCCATGCATTTGTTACCTCTAGGTTGGATTATTGTAATGCCCTGTTGTCTGGTTGTTCCAATAAGTGCATAAACAAACTATAGTCCAAAATGCAGCGAATCCGTACTAGAACCCAGAAATGTGAGCACATCACCCCTGTCTTATCCACACTGCACTGACTATCGGTCAAATTTTGTATTGATAAGATACTTTTGCTTGATTACAATGCAGTTAACGGTCTTGCACCACAGTTCCTTAGATAACTTCTAGTTTCTTATAATCCACCATGCCCACTTCGATCAAAAGGTGCAGGCTATTTGCTAATACCTCGTATTATGAGGACTACAGCAGGGGTAGATCATTCTCTTATTGAGCCCTACATTAATGGAATAGTCTTCCAGTTAGTGTTCTGGACTCAGACACAATATCGTTCTTCAAGTCTAGGCTAAAAACGTATTCATTTAGTCAAGCATATCCTTCATAGTCCCCTATATTTCAGGGGTCAGAGCTGGAGGGTTCATTATCAGAGTGTTTTGGTAATGTTTGGATGCTGTCACCCGGCCACTCTCACGATATCTCTCAGGTTTGTTGACGGTGAAGTGGCTGGCTGCTTTATGTTCTAGGGCTCCCTCATTTCTGTGTCACCTTCTGGTTCTACGCTGTAGTTATGCTGCCATAGCGCTAGTCTGCCGGAGTATCTGCTTGCTCTCTGCACAACTTGTGTCTCTTTTCTATCCTCTTTCTCTCTCCTCCACTCCACACCAAATATGGTGGCGAAACCAGGAGATGTTGGAACCCTGCGCCCGCCGGATTTCCTCCGACTGCCCATTCACTCTATTATTATGCTTAATGTTATATATTATTGTTAGTTATAAAATTATGTAAAATTATGTATGTTTTTTATGTTATATATTATGTATATATTGTTATATTATTGTTAGTTACAGAAGTATGTATTAAATGTATGTTATGTATATATTATATATTACTGTTATATATTACTGTTAGTTATAGAACTATATATTAGAAGTATACAGATTGCATCACATCACCCAAATGAGGATGGGTTTCCTTATGAGTCTGGCTCCTTTCAAAGTTTCTTCCTTACTTACTTAGGGAGTTTTTCCTTGCCACTCTTGAAGTGGATTAAAGTATGATAATCTCTGGTTGAAGATAAATATATTGACGTCTAGTTGACTTGGATTACTTTAGATTTACAGTATAAAATCATTATACCAAGGTACTAGTTTTTTCTCTTTAATTACTTTTTTTAAATTGGGGCGACGCTATCCAAAGTACAAAGAAACATTGAGTCTAGGTGGTCAGCTGCCTGATTAAGCTCAGTGGGGCTGGAGGCTGATACAATCATAGTTGATAAATTTGGGAGATTAATAACAATATTATCTGCAGTACTTGTTGTAAATATGCGTTTATGCGGTGTAAAACGCAAATATTTTAATTTAAAGTAATTTTAAATGAGATAAGATAATGGTCTGAGATACAATCAGACTGTGGAAGTGTAACTATATTGTCTATATTTAATCCTAATGTTAATAAATCAATTATGAGTGGGTCCTATTACATTCTGGTTTACCCCCACAGAGCCAATAATGGACGCCAATGCATTTCTCAGGAGGTCTTCTGGATTGTCAAAGTGTATATTAAAATCTTCTACAATTAGAGCTTTGTCTACAGATGTAACTCGGTTGGAGATAAAATCTTATTTTTTCTGGTTTCACAAGATATTTTTGTAAACAAGACCTCAAACAAGTTTAGTTTTTGATAAGGTTTGTGTGAGATGGCTATATTATTATTATTATTATTATTATTATTATTATTATTATTATTATTATTATTATTATTATTATTATTATTATAGATGACAGCTACACCTCCATCTCTACCAAGGCTGAGATATGTAATTATATCCAGGAAGACTAGCTTCATTTAATACTATATTCTCATCCGATTTGATCTATTTTGCAGTTAAACAAAGTACATTTAATCCCTGATTAGTTATAAGTTTATTTATAATAAGCAATTTAGATTTTAGAGACCTAATATTTAATAGTCCCATCTTCAGGTCAAAGGTGCAGGCTGTATTACAATTGTCTAGTTTAATATTTAGTAAGTTATTAAAATAAACTCTTTAATGTGGGCTGTTTTTATTGGTTGTGTACTTGTCATCCTGGATTCTCAGCTTTACCAGGCCATTTTAAAGAGAATGTGTTGAAAGAACATGATGCCATCGGTAAATATATTAAACCTTGGCAATCATTGGTCCTTCCAGCAAAATTATGATCCCAAGCACAACTCCAGCACAACCAAAGTTTGATTGAGGACAAACATGCTGGAATGTTCTAGAGTGGCCTTCCCAGTTACCAGATCTAAACCCGATTGTTGGGATTTAAATAAGGCACTTGCAGCACTAAAGTCATCAGACATCACTGAACTAGTGGATTTTACACGTCAAGAATGAGCCAAAATTCCAATAGAAAGGTGTAAAATGATTGTCAGTACGAAAAAAGTTTGATGGACTTGATGGTATAAAAGCTAAAGGATGCTCCGTTAAGTATTAAAGCAGTGGGTTAAATAATAGTGCACATGCACTTGTGATCAAAGAGTTACATTTTTAGTAAAATTTTGTTGTCATTTATAACTCAGATATGTAATAATAATCAGTAGCTTTTTTATCCACATCTCTATAATGTCCTTGAGGAGATTGAATATTTTTGATTGCAACTGTCTGTGCGTATGTGTCTGTAAAGTATTTGTTGTATAGAATGGTATGTCTACATAAATATTGACAGTTTTTTACATAATTCTTTGTACATTCCAGTTGGAGATTCCAGTTAGTCTATTCGTTTTTGTGTTTAAAATATATCCTCTATGTAATTCTTTGAATGAAATCCTAGTTTGTTTGTTTACGGACAATTGTTTGAAATAGGGCTTAGATGTGTGCCAGCTGCATCTTCTCCCATAGCAAAATTTTAAAAGCAAATCTACGTTTATTATCTAACTGATTTTTTTTTTGTTTTAATAACGTTATCTTCGACATTGATGTTCATATTAATGAGAGGAACACGGTTATATTCATATTCAAGTTTCACATTTTATACTCAAGTTTTATACGGACAAAAGTCAGTGACAATTTAGCATCTCCAATTCAGCCAACATGCATGTTTTTGGACTGTGGGAGTAAACCGGAGCACCCGGAGTAAACCCATGCAAACTACACACAGAAATTCCCAGGTCACCCCATCCGGGGATCGAAATGTGCCCCCGTGCAACTAATCCATTCCCCAGAATAGCATCTGTGTTCATGACAGAACTTGATGACTTTTTTCCATCATAGTTTTCATTATTGAATCTTTTTTCCAAAACAAAACAAGACGAAAACAAAATTAATACTACACATTAGGTCTGTTAATTATGAAGAAATTAATTAACACTTTTGTCAGGGACAGATCATGAAATTTGTGGGCCCAAACCAACACACTCCCAACACCGACAAAGGCCCAGTAAACTTCTCACATCCACTTACCACTGTAGCTTTTCATTTGTTCCTTTCTCTTCTATAGCTTATGGCTTTCTGAATGTTGCCCAAATCTCAAACCTTGGCCCAGGCCAGGTCTGGACCCCAGGCAATTGCTTGGTTTGCTTCCTCTATTGCAACAGGCCTGACCTTCATCAACTAATAAAAATAATATAAAAATGTTTGGGAGGGACAACATCCAATCAGAACTGATCAGAACTCCGATCATCATCCAACAACATCCAATCAGAACTCCGGGGTTTATGGACAAGTCAGCCGTCCACTCAAACACACACTTGAACAATTTTGATCTAAATCCGGGAAGACTATACTAGCCTCTAAACTGTCATTACTTATGATGGAATTAAGTTACAATGTTAGCAGGGAGAAAGAGAAGTGCCGATGTATGGACACATTTCTTCTTTGACGTCGTGAATAACAAGAATTTTTAAAGCATGTGGGGCGACTGTCTTGGGTAGGGTTGCCACAAGTCTGATTAATTAAAGACCGGGACAAATGAATATTGCCCATAAATCTATTGACGGTTGGCAACCCTAGTCTCGGGTCTCACCCAGATCTATATACAAAGGTAAACATTTAATGTCATGCAAGGTAAATTGTGTTTAGAGAAAACCACCACACCCCCCAGCACCTCCGCTACCTTAGAATTTCTTAATAAAGTCCAGAGGGCACACTGCCCTGTACACACTGGGGCAGTCGTAGGCTTGTGGTTAAGGAACCAGCCTTGCGACCAGAAGGTCCCTGGTTCGATTCCAAGTACCGACA
>JAOUQV010350170.1:0-10176 GCA_028565295.1 Aspidoras spilotus
TGTGAGTCTCTTACTTCCCACTATCCAATATCCAGCACTCCGAATAGCTCCCTCGGTTATGTGCCTACCTTGGTGAGTGGTTAATGGTTAATGATTCACAGACAATCATTTCTGGAAATGTTCATCCATTGTTTGTGGTACGGTGTCAAGTGACACAAGTATACAATACTGGCCTTGCACACAGATTTTTACAGATGCTCTAATACATGTTATGTACTGTTGATAGCAGAAACGTCTCTGGAATTGTTTATTGACTACCCCTTTTTCTAATATTCCACAATATTCAGATTAGTAGTATCTATTTCATTAGATTACTACTCATTTTTGCTTCTGAACAACTCTTCCCTCTCTGAACTTCTCTTTATATACCCAATCATTTTGTGTGTTATTAGTACTTATTGCAATTCCAGTCTTTTGCTGTACCTGTCCATTTTTTTTTTTATTAACTACTGCCATCAGGTTTAATATGAGCTAATATATTCCAACAAAAGGTAAAACATTTCACTTTTGTGCTCTGTGTTATACTGTGAATAGAACATTGTGTCATGAGATTTGCAAATCACGGCATTCTATTGTTATCTATATTTTACAGACTCACATTTTTTAAAATAAAAACCAGATTGAATGCAAACAGAAAACACGAAATTTACATTATTATTACATTATTATTCATGTTATAATTCATGTTATAAGTGAGCAGATAATGAAGATAAAATAATATAGAGTTATATATATATATAGAGTTATATATATATATATATATAGATATATAGATATATAATATAGATAGAATAATATAAATAATAGAGTAACTATTAGAACTAGATTGCAGCTCTATTAGTAAAAATGAAGTGTAGGTCTTTGAGTAAGTAAAATTAAAAGATATACAAAGGTTCAGACAGATACAGACAGATAACTGGACAGATTAATAGATAGATGGGGCCTTACCCAGGAGCCTACGGTTACAGTGCTAGGAACAACTGAATCACTAACCTTTTGATCAGTAACCCAAAGCCTTAACCAATCAGCCCCGACTATATATATTTTTCCGATAACCTTGATTTTATTTCAGAATCAATATTTTCTATGGGATCATATATACTAAAAATACTAAAATATACTATATTGCGAGAAAAGCTAAAAGGTAGACTATTTATTACAAAGAAAAAATTATAGCAGTCAAATAGCTATAGTGGTGCATGAAATTTTGTTGTCCATTAAGAATTTTTAATATTTTTAATAAATATGACCATCATAATATTTTCACACAAGTCGTAAAAGTTAATAAAGATAACCCAGTTAAACAAATGCGACAAAAATAATACTTGGTCATTTATTTATTGAGGAAAATAATCCAATGTTACATATTTGTGAAAGGCAAAAGTATGTGCACCTCTATGATTAGCAGTTACTTTAAAAGGTGAAATTAGAGTCAGGTGTTTTAAATCAATTGAATACCATCAGCAGTGAGTGGGCACCCTGTTTTTATAAAGAAAAATAACCTATCAAGGTCTGCTCTTATCAGGGTCTAATACTATTGCATTAAATTACGTTTTGCATTTAATTTCTCGCAAAGCTAGACAAAATCGGAAAAAAAACTCCATGTATCTACTATACTATAAAATTTAAAGGTTTGGACCACATTACACCCATCCAGCAAGCTCCATGAAAACTGGCCCTGCAAACCTGCTGAAGAGTCAAGCACTTGGCAGAGATCATTCATACATACACTACACTATATACAGTGTGGAGTAAACATTGATTAATTAAAATAATAGGCTAATAACAGTTTGGTAAACCACCAGCGATTAGAGAGCACAAGCCAATGTTTTTCTAGTGCCTGACCCAAGCCCGGGAAAATGGCGAGGGTTGCGTCAGGAAGGGCATCTGAGAAAGTTATGGGCAAGTTTGGTGTTAAGGATAGGAATCTAGAAGGAGAGATGACTGTGTAACAACAGCAACAGTGATTAGACAGACAGGCAGGAAGGTACTTGGTGTGTCATCTGGACAGGTAAAAGACAGCAAGGAAACCTGGTGGTGGAACAAGGATAGGGAGGGGACTGAAGAGAGTAAGCAGGAGTATAAAGAGAAAAGTGTAGGACAAAGAGAAAGGAAGCAAAGGCCAAGCAGAAGGCCTATGATGAGTTGTACGAGAGATTAGACAGTAGGGAAGGAGAGAAGGAGTTGTATCGCCCTGCAAGGAAGAGAGATAAAGCAGGAAAGGATGTGCAACTGTGATCAAGGATAGAAATGGAAATGTACTGACAGGTGAGGAGAGGGTGAAGGAGGGATGGAAGGAGTATTCTGAGGAGCTAATAAATGAAAAAATTAAAGAGAAAGAAAAGTGGAAGGCATAGAAATAGTGGAACAGGATATAGTAAAGATTAGCAAGGATGAAGATGAAAAAAAGCAGTCGGACGTGATGACATATCCGTGAAGATATGGAAATGTATAGGAAAGATGGGAGTGTTTTTTTTTACTAGATTATTTAATGAGATCTTTGAGAGTGAATTGATGTCTGAGGAATGGAGGAAAGTGTACTGTACCGATTTATAAGAACAAGGGTGCAGAGTTTAGCAATTACAGGGGCATAAAGTTAATGTGTCACACAATAAATATTTGGGAGAGAGTTGTTGAAGCTAGGCTTAGACAATCAGTGACTGTGAGCAGCAGTATGGTATCATGCCAAGAAAGAGCACCACAGATGCAATTTTTTGCTTTGAGAATGCTGATGAAGAAGTATAGAAAAGATCAGAAAGAGTTACACTGTATCTTTGTGGATTTAAAGAAAACTTATGATAGGGTTCAGAGGGAGGAACTGTAGTGGTGTATGATAAATTCTGTAGTGGCTGAAACGTATGTTAGATTAGTGCAGGACATGTCTGAGAACAGCATGACAGTAGTGAAATGTGCTGTAGGAGTGAAAGGAGCTTCAAAGTAATGATTCAAGGATCGGCTCTGAGCCCCTTCTTGTTTTCTCTGGTGATGGACAGACTAACAGATGAGGTCAGACAGGAATCAACATGGACTTTGATGTTTGCAGATGACATTGTTATCTGTAGTAAGAGCAGGGAACAGCTAGAAGAGAACTTGGAGAGTTGGAGGTATGCTCTGGAATTAAAGTCAACACCTATAAGATAGAATACATGAGTGTGAATGAGAGGGAGGCAGTTAAAACATTCAGGCTACACGGAGAAGTGGTCACAAAGGTGCAGGAATTCAGATACTTAGGATCAACTGTCCAAGCAGATGGGAAGTGTGAAAAAGAAGTAAAGAAGAGAGTACAGGCAGGATAAAGTGGATGGAGAAAAGAGTCAGGAGTGATATGTGAAAAATAAAGAAAAGGTTTATAAGAGAGTATTGAGACCAGTCTTGTTGTATCGTTTGGAGACAGTGGCCATGACTAAGAGACAGGAAGCAGAGCTGGAGGTGGCAGAACTTAAGATCTTGAGATTTTCATTAAGAGTGATCAGGATGGACATTTTATGTTTCAGCCTTATTCCAAAATAACTAAGAGACAGGAAGCAGAGCTGGAGGTGGCAGAGCTTAAGATCTTGAGATTTTCATTAAAAGTGACCAGGATGGGCATTTTATGTTTCAGCCTTATTCCAAAATGGATTAAATTATTTTATTAAAAATTAAAAATTCCTTTGTTAATACTTTTGGGATTTGGCAGCATTTACTTTTTTCCAGTATTTTTGAAAATGATGCTACAAGCCTGGCACACCTACAACCCCACATCATGATGTTGTCACCACGTTGCTTCACTGTAGTGATGGTGCCTGGTTTGCTCCATACATGATGCTTGGCATTAAGACCAAAGAGTTCAATATTAACTTCATCAGTCCAGATATTTTTGTGCTGAATAATTCTACAATATGATCGCTGTTGGTATAAATGAACTTCTGTACAGTTCCTTTTTACAGGAGATTTATACTAACAGTGGTCACACTGTACAACTCTTCTGCACTCTTCCAGGACATTACAGTTTATTGAACATAGTAAAGGATATGATCACTGAATCATATAAGTCATAATATCAGAATCAGCTGTAAAGAGAAATGCTATTTTACCTTAAGAAAATCCTTACATTTATGATAAAATAAATGTTGTTTAACCAAGTTTTGCAGAGATTGACTAAGCTAATTTAGCTTACAAAAGCTCCACTTTTTCTCATTTTTTTCCTTCTGATACATTCATATGCACTTCTGTTCACACATTAGCCTTTATCCAATAGCATAAATATTATTAAACCAAATTTGTTTTTGATTATTTTTACTAGAGAGTTTTGATTTGCACACACTGTCACTAAACCAAATGTGAGCTTTAAAACTAGTTCCCTGGTAATATTAAACTGAAACAATTAAAGGAATGTTAAAATTGCATCGCAACATTCTATTTCCAGGTTTTTTTTTTAAGTTTAAGCAGCTTATTTAAAAGACACACATTGGTTAATACCATAAGTTTTTACCTAAAAATGTGTAGATAAATATTAAACATTGCTGCATAAAGACTTTTAGTTTCTCAAGTGTTGCAGTTTATTTCACAAATAAAACAGTTAACAGACTATGTTTTCCTAAAACTTTTCTTTTCAAATAGGTAGTTATTCAACCAGTAAATGCTGTTAAATGCTAAACCTATTATATCTCATTTGCGATTCTGAATGCTGCCTGTTTTTAAAACATAATATATTAAAATAAGTGGGGAATGTTATAAATCAGGATTTATTGGTACTTTTAGTAATGTAATATATATTTGGTATTCGTATCGGTTTTATACCAGATCATCTGCTATCGATAAAAATTGGTATTGGTGCAGCCATCATTTTTATAATGTCGGAAAAGATTTACACCTTACATTATTGAATTAGGCAAATACATTTTCTAACTAATTAATAAAAAGTAATAAGTAATACATTTTATTGGCAGCATTTACAGCCTTAAGTATTTTTGAGAATGATGCTACAAGCCTGGCACACCTTATATTTGGCCAGTGTTCTCCATTCATCTTTGCAGAACCTGCTGCAGAATAACAACCCAACATCATGATGCTGCCACCACGTTGCTTCACTGTAGTGATGGTGCCGGGTTTCCTCCAGACATGATGCTTGGCATTAAGGCCAAAGAGTTTTGGCAGGTTTTCTACGGTTACTCCGGTTTCCGCTCACTTTACAACGACATGCATAATAGGTTAATTGGTGGGATTAAGCTAGGTATAAAACTAGGATTAAGTGGGTATAAAAAATGAATGAATGAATAACTGGATTAAATTTTAACACAGGTCAAGTCAAGTGAGTTGATGACACAGGACAACTGCACAATGAAAAAAAAACCAGTTCAAACCATTATAAATTTAAATGATCTACTATATTCTGCAGATGTTTAAAAAAATAAAAAGATGAAGAATTTATTTACCACGTGAAAAGCAATATAATTATGAAAAGAAAATATCTGCAAAATGAAATTAGTACCAACTGCCAGGGATCTTAGCAGAAATTACTGCCTTCCCCTTCACACATGGATTCCATAATGTTTGATGGCGAATCTCCTCAATTTATTAGTGAAAATGTACCAAATCCAGAAAATTGCTGTTAGCTGAGACTTGTTAGAGCTAGATTCATCCCAATGGGAGCAAAACATGCTGCCATCAGAATAGTGGTAGAAATAACGGCCCTTTCAAATGATCCGGTTTAAGTGGCACTGTTTTTT
The DNA here is from genome assembly GCA_028565295.1 of Aspidoras spilotus. Lineage (NCBI taxonomy): Eukaryota > Metazoa > Chordata > Actinopteri > Siluriformes > Callichthyidae > Aspidoras > Aspidoras spilotus. The sequence goes on from JAOUQV010350170.1 coordinate 5,709, forward strand.
GAACAGTGGATTATCGTTCTATTTTAGCAGGTGTCTGTTTAACAAAATTAGCACCATAAAAGAAACAGATTCAAAATAAACAAACTATTGTATTTTGCAATTATTTGTGCTTAGACCTTTGACTTTCAGAATTTTTTATTTATAATAAAAATCAAAAGCAAAAAAAAATAACTTTGCACAAATAGAAAACAACATTGGTGCATGAAGTGCAAGAATAAGAAAACACAAAACTTAAGACATCAACTCATAATAATGTAAAGTTCTCACATTAACAATCTGATATTTCTGACCCATAATATTCCAAAAGAAACTAAGACCAAAACTTAAATAGCAAACATAATCAGTAATCAAATTCCCCCAAGGTGCGAATTCTTATATAGGAGGAAAATTATTTCCAAGTAACCGAAGCGCATAAAGATGACACAGCTAGACTCCGCGTGCAGACAGGAAGTGCCCTGTGGAAACAGAAGCAAGGTGTCCCTGGAACAGGACATCTGACACTCTGTTACATCCCTCTGTGTTTCTTCCACAAAAAAAATCCAGGTATTAAACTGAGTGACTATGCAGAATACACTAGCACTGACTGAGATTTCAAAACAAATGTTAAAAGATTGCAGTGCATTTTCCCTAAGAAAGATACTGTGGGGTAAACTGTGCTGCATCACATGTCGCTCAATGCTAAAAAGGTTTTCCTGACTGCTGCTCCTGTACTCAGCCAATCTCCTATAGAGTGTGCCATTGATCACTGAGAACTATGTTGGCAGCCCATCTCCAGGGTGTGAATAAAGCTCTGGACGATGGCCAGAAAGATAGCAGGGATGCAACATTATTTTCTCTGTATCGGCGGAGGGAATGAGCCACACTTAGTATCTGCAGGAGAGAATGTGGGCGAGTGCATGGCACAGTACTCCGCAACTGAACAGTCGAAATAAAAATCAATTTGAATCCAAAAGAACATTTTAATTAATCATTTCCTGACTTATGAAACTGATGATCACTTAAGTTGGTCCACCTTTTTTAATTAATTACTCTAAGCTGGCATTCAGGAAAAGATTCCATATGATGGATGACCCATGTCCTGGCAGCAGATTGTTCCTCAGACTCATGGTTTACCTGTGATACCGTGTTACAAGAACAGCCCACGATTGTCACCATCACTAAAATGCTGCCATACCTCCAGCTATCGACCCAGATTCAAAATTGCCCAAGTTGCTAATTGGTGCCTACTGCTGTGCAGTGTAAAGGTCAAGAGCTTATATAAGACCCAATTATGTAACTATCATTTGAGACACTATCGATGATCATATTTCACCTTCATAGTGTTCTTAATCCAGTAATGTCTTTGATGTGCAATATATTGAACACTTTGTTTTATGAACTTTTTCAGCCCCAGTTCTTTGTTACAGTTAAGACATGTAACTAATGCAGCAAAATCTCAAACAGAATCTGGCAGTATGCTTGAAAGTGTAGCCCAATGATTACATTAACCGGCATTAGCTTTTGCACATGATTAGTGACTCTTGTTGTAAATGCAATTTCAGCACTTGCTTAGCTTGGGGGATGAGCTGAATTAAACACATAACCACTGCATTCCAGCTGAGTCCTTCTGCCTAATAGAACTCCCTTGTCCTCGAGCAAGGAGAAAATTAGCATGGACTATTCTAATTTTCTTCAGATGACGTGAAATAAACGGACACATGAAAAACTTTTGAGGGTTTGGAACTTTTAGCCATGTCAGTTTAATTAAGCACACAGAAAGCACATCCTAACATCCCAAGTACACACAGTAGACCCTGAGCTCACTGAGATTTGAGCTTAAGAGATGATCTCCAAGTCTTCAAAGCTAGCAGGCACTTTAGCCATGAATGTTTCTTGCCGGATCGACTCTGGGATCGTCTGAACCCAAACCCACTGTTCTGGCCATTAGAAAAAGACTGCCCCTGGATACAGGTGTAATGAAGAGCAATAAATGTTGTCGCTATGTGGCTGAGAATGTGAGGAAGTTTACTTCTGGTAAATGAATGTTATGTAGTAATGCAGAATAATAGGTCATTCCAAAGGGTTCGCATATTTTTGCTTGTGATAGTAGGTTTTTTCACAATGAAATAAACTAAACATTCCCTTCCAATAAAGAAAGAATGATGAAGTGCCACATGAAGTGATTCAGTGCTCTTGCAAAATCTTAATCCTTTTTTTTCCAGTATATTAGGTTATTTAAAATAATCTGTTCTTTACAGTATAAGACAAAGTAAGTGCTTGTTAATGATGACACAATAAAGTTTAAAATACTCACTCCCAAACTGTGTGGAAGGTACTCTTTTTCACTATGCCAGTGAAAGTGCTTGCTTGGTAGAATACAATGACATATATAGGTGCTAATATACATTCTTTACATTTAGCAGTTAGTCATTGCACATCATCGTTTCTTGGATTACCTGGATACTTATATTGTGGAAAGTTCTGCTAATCACAGACTTAATTCCTTTCTATATTCAAGAACACAAATCAATCTGACAGGAGCATACTGGCACCCCAGCAAGCCTATAACACCTACATGCATGAGTATTTGAAGAAAAGTTTAGAAGGTTGTAAATTTGCAAAAGAAACATACCTTTGAAGTAAGCCAGGCATATGACAAGAGAAGAAAGTTTTCAGTTGTGAATCACAAAACTCTATAATATTTGGCTCCGTGGCATGTATCTTCAAGGAATACTCTTTCCTTCCTGCCTGTTTGAAATGTTTCTCGGATTAACGATGCTTTCGAGAGCTTATGTTCTTACATTAAAAGATGAGCATTTCACCAAACACAAACATAGGCCAGGGGCAAAGATCCCTTTCATTAAAGCCAAATGACTTTAAATTGCATTTAGACACAGTTCAGGAAAGCTCTCACACTCTATTTCACACATAAATTTATATAAATAGAAAATTATAAGTTTAATAATTTAGAATACAAAGAAGTGTGTCTATGTGTTTGGTTTTTCAACCTGATTAAATATCTAGCATAATTAATTTACTAATCCCATACAGAAAATTCATAAATTTGTTAAATCATGCTTTGTCTTTTAAAACCTGTTAAATAATATAAAAAAATCAAGAAATTAATATTCTCTTTGCCACCAAGGTCCTATATGAAGGTACAATCTACAAATCCGATTCCAAAAAAAGTTGGATGTGGAAATTCTAATATAAAGAGATATATAATATAAAGAGAAAAATGAGATAATTTTAAATTCGTGACAACAACACATCTGAATAAAATTGGGACAAGACCGTTTACCACTTTGGGACATCCCCTTTTCTCTTTACAACAGTCTGCAAATGTCTGGGGACTGAGAAGACAAGTTGCTCAAGTTAGTAGATAGTTAGAAGTTAGACAAGTTAGAAGATAGTATTGTTAACCCATTCTTGTCTTATGAATGATTCTCGTTGCTCAACTATCTTAGGTCTTTTATTGTCATATCTTTTATGATGCGCCAAATGTTTTCTATCTGGACTGCAGGCTGGCCAGTTCAGTATCCGGACCCTTCTTCTACACAGCCATGATGCTGAAATTTATACAGTATGTGGTTTGGCACTGTCATGTTGGAAAAGTCTTCCCTGAAAGAGACGTCCTTTGGATGGGAGCATATGTTGTTCTAGAACCTGGATATACCTTTCAGCATTGATGGTGTCCTTCTAAACTTGTAAGCTGTCTATGCCACTCGCAGTAATGCAACCCCATACCATCAGGGGTGCAGGTTTCTGAGCCGAGCGCTGATAAAACTTGGGTTGTACTTTTGCTCTTTAGTCCGAATAACACCTAGCTGGCAACAGCGAAAGGCATGGTAAATGGTGTTCACAGATAATGTTCTATGGAAAAAGTCCTAAGCCCATTTTGTGAGTTCTTATAGAGAATCATGCCTGTATGTGATGCAGTGCCGTCTAAGGGCCAAAAGATCACAGTCACCCAGTATGGTTTTCCAGCCTTGACCCTTACACACAAAGAATCTTTTAGATTCTCCGAATCTTTTGATGATATTATGCACTGTAGATGATGATATATTCAAACTCTTTGCAATTTTACACTCTCAAACAACTTTCTGATATGGCTCCACTATTTGTGGGCACAGAATTAGGGGGATTGGTGATCCTCTTCCCATCTTTACTTCTGAGAGCCGCTGCCACTCCAAGATTTTTTTTATACCCAGTCATGGTAATGACCTATTGCCAATTGACCGAATAAATTGCAATTTTTTTTAGTACCTTTAACTTTTCCAGCCTCTTATTGCCCCGCCCCAGCCTTTTTGACACGTGTTGCTGTCAAGAAATATCAAATAAGCCAATATTTGGCATGAAATTTCAAAATGTTTTACTTTTGACATTTGATTGTTGTCTACGTTCTATTCTTCTTCTTCTTCTTCTTCTTTCGGCCTGTCCCTTTTATCAGGGGTTGCCACAGCGTGTCAATCTTTTCCACCTCACTCTG
>JAOUQV010350208.1:0-10176 GCA_028565295.1 Aspidoras spilotus
ATTAAGATATGCAGTATTGATTTTGTGCCTTATATTTTCAACTTTATTACTAAAAAAGTTCATAAAGTCGTCGCAACTACAACCTGATGGAGGGAACGCGTCTTTTTTTTCTTTTTTTTTTGGTGGGGGGTGGCCAGTCATAGGCATGTGGTTAAGGAACCAGCCTTGCGAACGGAAGGTCCCTGGTTCGATTCCCAGTAATGCCAAGTCACGGCTGAAGCAAGGCACCTAAACCCCAATTTCTCCCCGGGCGCTGTGCAGGGCTGCTCACCTCTCCGGGCATGTGTGCTCACTTCACCAGTGTGTGTAGATGTGTGTTTCACTGCACGGATGGGTTAAATGCGGAGGACAAATTCCGCTGTGTGTAAGTATAGTGGCAAATTAATCACTTTCACTTTTTTTTCCTAGTTTTGCTACGGTATTAAATAAAAAGCGAGGATTATTTTTGTTTTCTTCTATTAGCAAGGAGAAATAGTTTGCTCTAGCAGGACTAAGAGCTTTCCTATAGTTTATAAGACTTTCCTTCCATGCTGATTGATGCACAAAAAGGGTTCTTGTTTTTTGTTTTTTATAATATTTTAGAGGTATCTTTGGATCCTAGTCTATTCAAACTAGCTAAGAGTAAGAGTAAAGAGCGAAGCACTTTAATAAGTCGCTCTGGATAGGAGCTTCTGCTAAATGCCTTAAATGTAAATGTAAACAACGCTATAGAAATAAAATAGATTCATGATGTAGTATATACCCTATGATGGAGTTGGCACCCTATCTAGGCTTGTTCCTGCCATTTCGCCCAGAATTTCTGGGTGGGGACCAGCTGATCCTCGACGGCATGTGGGTTAAGCAGAAGATAATGGATGATTAAATGAAAGGTGTAGTATAGATCTTCTGCGTCTTTCAGGCTTTACCTTCATCAGGGGTCGCCATAGCGAGTCAATCATCATTGAAGAACTCGCATCATTGATTTGGCAAATGTTTTACGCCGGATGCCGTTCCTGACGCAACCTTCACCATTTACCTGGGATGATTAAATTAAAGGTGTAGTATAGATATTGTAGAAATAATGCAGATCTGTGTTTGTTTCTCTATTAATTTTGCCTCAAATTGCCTTTGGATACTGATTTTTTTAACAGCTTTCACACCTAATAGATATTATGTAAATGTACACAGTAGCACCAAAATGCAGTTCAGTAAAGATAAAATTTACAGCAGATTAGTGTTATATTCTTCCCACCTCAAAGCCTTGGGAATTTTCATTGGCTTGAAAGCCATACAACATATGTACATTATCCTTTTTGTTGTTGGGATTAATTTAAAATCCACCTGCATTGGCTTATTGTTTTGCTGTGTTATAGAGAAACCCCAGACGCAACCCTCAACCAACACGGACAAGAGCACAGATCTGACCCATGCCAAAGCCAGTGCCAAAGGTAGAAGTGCAGGAAAATGCCGCAAAAGCAAAACCCAGAAGGCTGCAGTAGCGGAAACCTCAGCCCCCAATAACGAGGATAAAGTGGAATTAAGCAGCCAATCACAGGAGAGCTTAAGGTGGGAAGGGGTTCTGGACGATCCGGTTGCTGAAGAAGAGCGTCTGGAGGTTTACAAAGCCAATCGGCGCAAGCGCTACATGGAGTTTAAACAGGCGCAATTAGAAAATGCTAAACTTGTTCTAGCTTCTGAATCAGACGTCAAAAAGCTGGGTAGAGTGTGCCACGCTGGTTCAGAGATCATTATGTAGAATTTAATGTCGGGCGAGGAAGCATACACACTGAATGATCACTGGATTAGGAATATACCTCTAATTGGTGGTTGCAGTACAGTCACCTCTCATATAAGGAAGCACAGAAGAAGACAATATTACCATTGTGTGACTTTGACCTGGACAGATTTAGAGCCCATGGGTGTAGTACCAGTGTTTCAGAAATAGCTGAAGTTATAGGATGTTAGCATATCGCTACCACAGGTCTATCAAGAGGCAAAAGGGCAGAGCGACTACAGTGGGAATGGGTTCATTTGCGCATGGAGGATGTTTGACCACCTTGTGAAGGATGCTTCTCGAAATCTGCATACTATAATTATTTAAATATTTGGACTAAACAGTTATTAATTAGGTGTACCTAATCCAGTGATCCTTTAGAATACCATAAATTCTTCAGTTCAAACTGCCTGTAATTTTGCTTTGCCAAACTCCCAAAGCCATTGGAGTAGTTGATGTAACTTTTTAAAATGTAATAAACAAATAGATTTCATAAGATCTTGTTGTTTAAATATAAACTGTTTAAATATAAACCGAAAAGACCGGAGGTATTCTCTTAAACCTGAGCTTATTTAAGTAATAAAAGCTAATTTCATTATAATGTTAGAGTGACACAAATGCAGGTGTACACTTTGCTTTGGGAAAATTGTACAAAGCTCTTTGGTAGTGTCCAGGGAGTACCGAAATCCTGGAATTATAAGAATTTAACCAGTCTGGAGTTTGAGGTTAAACAGCATCTCACTGAAAGTGGTTCTGGATCTAATGTGAATCAAGTTAAGAATTACAAAAAGAAGTTCGTCATGATATCCATCAGAGAGAAATATACACTCACAGGCCACTTAATTGGGTACACCCCTTCAATTGATAACACATGTATCTAATTAGCCAATCACATGACTACATCTAAATGCATTTTAGAATGTCGACGTGGTCAAGACAACTTGCTCAAGTGCAAACCGTGCATCAGAATGGTAAAGAAACATGATTCAAGTGACTTAGAACATAACATGGTTGTTGGTATAAGACGGTGTTGGTCTGAGTAATTCAGTGACTGCTGATATCCTTTGATTTTCACACACGACCATCTCTAAAGTTTACAGTGAATGGTCAGAAAAAAGAGAAAATATTGTAGGAAACATGAAGTTGTGTGGAGGAAAATGCCTTAATGATGTGAGAGGTCAGAGGAGAATGAATGGGCAGACTATCTTGAGATGATAGAAAGGCAACAGTTCTCAAATAACCACTTGTTACAACCAAGAAATGTAGAATACCATCTCTGTTGAAAGTATAATATGAAAAATTAAGGCAGTTCTGAAGGCAAAAGTGTGTCCAACCATTTTATAGCAAGGTGTACCTAATAAAGTGGTTGGTGAGTATATATAAAATATTGAGCCTGTATTGACATTTTAGTTGGATCCTGGGATTGTGTACCCTGGAATAAAGAAGAGCCTTTTTCCTATTTCCTCTTTTAAACCAGTGCGTATGTTTTTAATTAATATAATATTAATTCATATGTATTTTGCCAAAGGTATTCACTCACCCCTCAGATCATTGAATTCAGGTTTGCAATAATGTCCATGGCACAGGTGTATAGAAGACTGCTTCTACAAATATTTGTTAAAGAATGGGTCGCTATCTGTAGCTCAGTGAATTCCAGCATGGCACAGTGATAGGATGCCAGTCATAATATTTTTTTGCTACAAACTATTCCAAATGTAAGCGACTGGAAACAACAGCAACTCAGACACATATAAATAGGGGCAGTGGAGGCTGAGAAACATAGTGCACAGAAGTCACCAACTCAATCGTTACAGAATTCAAACCTCAAAGAGTAAAGTGTGGGGGGGCTTCATGGAATGTGTTTCCATGGCTGAGCAGCTGCATCCAAATCTTACGTCAGCAAGAACAAAGCAAGGCGTCAGATGCAGTGGTTAAAAGCAATACCACTGGATTTTAGAGCAGTGGAGATTGTTTTCTGGTGAGTTGAATCATGCTTCTCCATCTGGTAACTTAATAGAAGAGTCTGGGTTTGGTGGTTGCCTGGAGAACTTGTCTGTCTGCATTGTGCCAAGTATAATGTTTGGTGAAGGGGCATCATACTGTGGGGTTGTTTTTCAGGAATTGGGCTCAGCCCCTTAGTTTCTGTGAAAGAAACCCTTAATGCTTTTGCATACCGTGAGATTTTGGAAAATCTCTCATTATCTCTATTTCCATCTCTATATCTATATATCTATCATTATATTTATGTCTTTCTCTTTATCCCTAACTTCATCTCCAACTCTATCTCTATCTCTCTTTGTCTCACTCTACTGTTAAATGCATGTTGACTCTGTTAAATTCATTCAGTCACTACAATCGGATGCACACCGTGGAAGACCAATTAGGGCAATTTAGATACTGCAAAGAAGAACTGAGGAATGGGGGCCAGCACAGCAAATAAACATATGTAACACTCCCATATTTGCAGAACCAGTTTGGTTAATGTCCACTTCCCTGTTCCAATTTGACTGTGTACCAGTGCACAATTAAATGTCCATAAACACATGGATGAGTGAGTTTTATGTGGAAGACCTTGACTGACCTGAATCTGATAGAACAGTTTGGGATGAATTAAAGTTGAGACTTCTCATCCAACATCAGTTTCTAAAACTCTTCCATGCACAATGAAAGCCATATACCATCAATACCCAGAAATGCAGCCGGATTCTCTGAGCCTGAGCTCATCTGAGGTGGATGCAACGTTGAAAAGTGTCCTCTTTCCAAATTAATTTTTGGAAACCCATTTTTGGTTCCCATTTCCTCCGGGCTCTCTAGACTGGCCAGATTGTTGTCAGAGTAAAGTTTAAAAGCCAGCATCTGATGGTATGGGAGTATGTTAGTGCTCATGTCAAGTGTAACTTGCACATCTGGGAAGGCATCATTAATGCTGAATTCTACATACAGATTTTGGAGCAACGTATCCTGACATTCAAGCAACGTCTTTTTCAGGGACATCCCTGATTATTTTAGCAAGATAATGACAAGCGACATTCTGCACATGTCATAACATAATGGCTTTGTAGTAAAATAGTGCGGGTACTAGACTGACCTGCCTGCAGTCCAGACCCGTCTTCCACTGAAAATATATGGCACATTATGGCGCTCAAAATACAAAAATGTGAAAGAATTCCATCTGCAAAGCTTCAACAATCAGTGTCTTCAGTTCCCATGTAGTTAAAACAAAGGTGATGTAACACAGTGGTAAACATGACCATGTCCTAGGTTTTGTAGTATGTTGCAGGCATCAAATTCAAAATGAGTAAATATTTACAAAAAACAATAAAGTTGATCAATTTAAACATTAAATATCTTGTATTTATAGTGTATTACATTAAATAATGGTTGAAAGGTATTTGCAAATAATTAAATTCTGTTTTTATTCATGTTTTATACAACGTCCCAACTGCCCTATGCCCAACTGCACCCTGTCTAGGGTTGTTCTTGCCCTCGCGCCCAGAGTTGCCGGGTGGGCACCGGCGCTAAACTAGGGTTGAGCGAGTATAATAATGAATTAATGAATAAATGAATGAATGAATGAAGTCCCAACTTCATTAGTATTGAGGTTTGTATTGTAATATTGGAGGAAAACATCATCCTAAAGCCTTTGCCTGTACTTGACAATACAGAAAATACTAATTGTCTTCGTCAATTCAAACTCAACATTCAAATCAGCCCTGGTGACCTCAGAGGTGAGACTTTAAATTCAAATAAGATCTGATGAGTTAAGACTTCAAAATATCCTCATAGGTTGATTAATGACGTACAAACCTGGATTCCTGTGACTTCAGAAGTAGGCATTTGAATATGTAGGAATGTTTAGGCTGGGTAGGCATGTTCTAACTCTGGGTGGGCAATGGCCACCCCAGCCCAGCTGTAGACACACCCTTGGTCACGGTCAGAGAGCACATTTAAGTCAACAACATACAATCACCAGCCACTTTAGAACTGCCTTCTGTGCCACTCATTGTATTTCATATCCCAGGGGTTCCTAATCCATTGATCGTTTAGTGGAGTGACCACTAGGGAGCAGTCTGTCCCTGTCCGTGGTGCTGAACGGGATAAGGAACATCATTTCTGACAAGAAAATGTAACCTAATAACAATCTGGGAGTATATTTAAGTAAGCGATCTGCACTCTAGATGTATTTCCCATCATCCTTCATTGAATCAACGGCTGTTTCCCGCAGGATACACGGTTAGACCTGATCCGATCCAATCCCGCTGGTTAGTGACTTCAGCTTATTTTCTAAATGAATGCCGGATGTTGGACAGGATGGCAGAGGGCAAAAAATTCCTCCCTGTCCAAGTGACGACGATGAGGAGAGATCCGTCCTGCGCGGTTTATTTGTCTGATCGTAAGTACAATCGGTTACGCGCGAAACATTTAATGCATCAGATGTTGTAAAATGTCTTGTCGAGACAGTTTAGCGCTAGTCTTCCTAGTTGCGGTGTAAACTTTACTTAAACGCGTCCAGATGCAAAGCAGCGTTGGAGATTACGTCATCACCATCTTGGATCCTGGATCAGTTGCGCACTCTTTATATCTTGCAGCATCTAATTTGATCAGGTTTGAAAACACCTTTCAGCTTTTGAGCTTTGTCAGGCTTTTAATTTTATATGTCTGATGAATAGAAATGACCAAAGGACAAAACAATACAGCCAATGACATGTTACATGGTTTGCTGCATAGATGTGATCCGTAGGATAGGGATAAAATTGACTGATCATCCCGAACTCTTGTCAGATGCTGCAGCCCCACGCAGTCGATCCCTAATTACTAATGCTTCTTAGTGTAAAGGAAGGTAAATGAAAATGCACTATGTCTTACATCTACTTTTATTTTATTTCATATAATATGAACCCAGTATAATCCATGTTTTGTCTGGTCCACTTCATTCATTCTCATGAATTTTGACATGAATCACATGTTTTAGGTCAGATAGCCCTTCCTGGTGCAACCCTCACCCTAAGATTAATCAGTGCAGCTAAAATGAAAGTAAAGACCAATAATGATAATGGTGAGATAATTGTGTAAGGGAGAATTTTGGAGCAAGTAACAAAACCTGTGAATTGTGCCAGTTAAGGGGAGTCAATATAGAAATGGGCATGGTGGTGATGGTTAAATTATAAATTATCAAAGATATGGAAAAACAATTCTGTTAGCACCAAAACCGAGATACGACTGATGAAAGCATTGGTCTGACCAGTAGCCATATACGGATGTAAAGCCTGGACACTGAAGAGAGAATAAGAAAAATGTATTCATGATTTTGAGAACAAGTGCCTCTGGAAGTTGTTGAAGATCTCATGGACGAAGATGATGACCAATGAGCAAGTCTACAAGATGTTATTGAACTACATCAAATACCGCAAGTTACATTACTACGGTCATGTGATCAGTCTCTTACATGACCATATTAAAGGAAGTGTAATGACAGGGACTTGTCGTGGGAGTCAGAAGACTGAGAATAACCTGGATGGAGAACATTACAATGTGAACTGGATTATTAGGGGCCAGACTGCTAAAAGCACCACAAGACAGAGGTCACTGGGGAAAGCTTACTCATCCCTAAATCAAACCATTGGGAGGTGAAGAGTATTACATGATATGCATGTTACATTTTACACCATTCAGTCATTCATTTATTTATTCATTTTCTATACCTGCCTAATCCTAGCTTAAGGGTCACATGGAAGCCGGTGCCCACTCTGCATCTAAGAGTGCGAGGGCAGGAACAACCCTAGACAGTGTGCAAATCCATCAAATCCACTAACAGGCAATTTAGAGACACCAATTAACCTATTATGCATGTCTTTGGAATGTGGGAGGAAACTGAAGCACCTGGAAAAAACCTGTGTGAATCCAGGGAGAACATGCAAACTCCACACAGAATTTTTTAAAACCCGGGATCTTTTTGCTGTGAGGCTACAACACTATGCACTGCACCACCTTGCCCTCCAAGTTTTACACCATTTACACTTTATTTATAAACTAAAGTCCAAGGGACATATATGGAATAAAATTTGGGTTCCTTGATGTTAGTTCATTTGTTTGTTCATTCATTCATTCATTCATTTGTTTGTCCGTCCGTCCGTTTGTTCATTCATATATAGACAGTGCATTTACGTATATGGATTTGTGCATTATAATACTGTCTAATCTTATCTTTTTAAAAAATATATACCCTACTGCTCTCATCTTTTCTCAGTTCCAGTCACATGTTCTGTATCCATGGATACTAGCACCCTTGCCCAAAATGTAGAGAGTGTCGAGCGGAACATTGAGTTCTTGCAAAAGGAGCATCAGGTCCTCCTGACTGGGCTGCGCTTGGAGATCCTTCACCTAAAGAAGAGATGTAACGGTCTGTCACCTTCTATTACATCACTGATTAAATGACACTGTATCCGGGGAAATAGAAATACTGCCCAGAGACATGGGTGTACTTTGAAGAGCTGCTTGTTCACCTTTAACAATCTAATACGTTCATTTATTGTTGTAGATCTGAGCTGTGAACTGAGCAAAAGTTCTCCTGCCAGAAACAAAGACGGTAATAATATGCCATTATGTTTTTAAGTTATCTAATAGTGCAATACTGAATTAGGAACACATGGCTAATAATGGGTTGGTCTACCTTTTTAATAAATTACAGCATGTAGAACCCGGGGGACAAGAAACAACATTGTTAAATAGGTGGCAGAAGGCACAAGCTGGCCAAATACAATGCAGTTGTCTTAGGACCAAAATATTGCCAGTTTAATCCCCATTCCAGGCAAATCACAGTGCGCTGGCATCCCATTGAGCATAGAACCAGAATTCAAATTGCTCCATGTGTGCTACGGGGGTTCTATATGCACCACGGATGGGTTAAATGCAGAAAAAGAATTTCCCTATGGGGATCAGTACATATCATTCATTCATTCATACATTTTCTTTTGCTTAATCCACCTGGGGTCACGGGCCAGCTAGTGCCCACCCAACAATTCTGGACACAGGAACAACTCTATCCATGGTGCCTATCCACTGTAGGGCACGCACACACACACACAGTCACACACCACTTTAGAAACACTAAGTAACTAGCACCCAGAGAAAGCCCATGGAAATGGGCAGAAAATGCAATCTCCACACAGAAATTTCTAAAGTTGTCACACCTGGGGCTATGAGTGGACAGCACTAACCACTGTGCCACCCAATATGTACTTATTATTATTATTATTATTATTATTAATATATCCTCTGTATGCAAATTGACCGAAGCCCTCTTCGGCAGCTCTGCTAGTTCACTTTGCTAACTTGACACTTACTTCTCGGATTAACCACACATGCCCTGCAAAATTGCGACCTATGCTTGGAGGTTTGTTGATGGTTTTTGCAAAACACTGGTACATCGACCCCTCTGCTCCAATTAACTGTCTGTAATCAAAGTTGTTAAAGTCACTAAGTTTAGCCCAAGCTGGTAAATGTTGCCGTCTAATGTACAGTGGTTTAATTGACACATTATATGAGAGCTGATTGTGATGTAAGCACACATTGGGACACTTTATTAGTGATGCTATGGCACTTGCCTTGTGTTCCTAACCCAGTGATAGTCCAGTGTAACTTTTTTTCAGTGAAATCATAAATGTTCGTAATTATGATATTTATTAATTTATAAAATTATTTCAGACACTTTCATTTAACTTTCATTAAACCTTTTATTTATATAATCCTTCATGTCTTAATCAGAAATAGCATCTGAGGAGGAGTTTCTTCAGGCTCGATTGTTGCAGACAGAACATTATCTTGCTGAACAGGTGTGCTTGCAGGAGGAGCTCAAATCCCAGCTCCGACACAAGGGGGAGCAAGCTAGTGCCCTGCAGGTGCGACTACGCAACGAGGAGCGGCGCTTTTTGGAAGAGCTTAAGCGGCGCAGCCATAATATCACAACGCTTAGCCGAGATCTGCGTAAGCAGACTGATGTTGCTGCCAATCTCACTTTCCAACTACACTCGGCACGCTTCCGACTCTACCATCAAGCAGTGGAGGAAGACGAGTATGAGGAAGGAGAAAGAGTTGAGGAGGTAAGCAAGGGAAGTATTTCTCACAAAGAAATTACAATAAACAATCAGTGGATAGTGACAATGTGCCCAAATTGGTTTTTATGTCACAGTCGTCTCTCATGTACAGTGTCGTTCACCGTACAGAAGGCAACATTTACTAGCTAATTAGTTGGTATGGTCGATCCAAGAGACGAACATCAAGCTGAATAGAAACTACATTAAGCACTAGTAGAAGCCCACTGGGCCAGGAATATTGCTGCCCCGTGCTGAACAAATTGTTGGTGCACGTCTTGCTGGCGCATCTGTGACTAAGACAGCAAGTCTTTGTGATGTATCAAGAGCCAC
>JAOUQV010350237.1:0-10174 GCA_028565295.1 Aspidoras spilotus
GAGGAGGGACAGTGGATATATTGGTAGGAGGATGTTAGAAATGGAGCTGCCAGGTAGGAGGCGGAGAGGAAGACCAACTCGGAGATATATGGATGTGGTCAATGTAGACAAGTAGGTAGTGGGTGTGCAGGGGACAGAGTGGGGTGGAAAAGACTGACACGCTGTGGCGACCCCTGATAAAAGGGAGAGGCCGAAAGAAGAAGAAGAAGTAGGCTATTACTATAATCGGGAATAGGCACTAGGCACTGATATGAATTTGAAGTAAATAAATTGATATAGTGATAAATAACAGATAGCGAGAGATGGCACAAACAAGCTTTGCAGGAGAAATAGTGAACGAATGACACTATCATGTGTGTTTGGGTGTAATAATCATCCAAATGCTTGCCATTTAACATGAAATAATCTGCTGTACTTGTAAACAGTAAGTCTGTTTACAAGCCCCACTCCCCCAGTTAAGAACCACTGCTCTAGATCATACAGGGTAATATACTGAATATGGTCCTTGAAATCAGTTTGAATGTGTAAATGGCCACTATTCTCTGCACTGTAGGGTAAAGTTTGGTGTCCCAAAAGGTTCTGTCTTAAGCCAGTTATTATTTTCTCTAAATATGCTACCTCTAGGTAATATTATTTGTAAGCATGATATCAATTATCACTGTTATTGTTACGGCAATATCGTTTTACATTAGCGGCGTGACGGGAAGTACAATCTCTCCCCCGGTTGCATGGGGCTGGTGTCATACTGTGTGTGTGTGGGCAATCCTATCTTTAATCCTTATTGGCGTGTCTATATATTGGGACTGGAGATGGGATTCAGGCTCGCGTTCATTGTAGAATCTGTATAGAAGGTGTGTTAGTTTGTTGCCGCAGTGTCTTAGCCTGTCGTGTTTTATTTAATTAATTATTTTTTCTGTTTTGTGCATTCACAGCTGCGAAGAAGAGAGACATCAATTTACTTGAGTTGAGGAATGTGTGAAGGGCAGTGGATGTTAAACAATTTTCTTTTACTTAATTCTGATAAAACTGAAGTACTAGTATTAGGACCACTGACAGTTAGAAGTGTGATTATTGATTTTAGCCTTTCCTCCTAGCTCCTCATGTAGCTAATACCACCAGGATAGCATTCTTTCATCTTAGATACAGAAACATTGCTAAGATTAGAAATATGCTGGCGCTGAATGATGCAGAAAAACATTGTCTATGCTTTTCTTACTGTAATGCCTTGTTGTCTGGTTGTTCTGGTAGGTGCATAAACAAACTGCAATTCGTTCAGAATGCAGTGGCCAGAATCCTTCTGAGACCTTGAAAATATGATCACCCCTGTCTTATCCACATGGCAGTAAATAGTCTCGCAGTTTAAGACTAGGCTGAAAACTTATTTATTTAGTCAAGCATATCATTTATAGTCCCCTTTAGTTCAGGGCTCATAGCTGGAGGGTTCATGGTCATAGAGTGTTTTGGTAAACTGAGATGTTTGGATGCTGTCGAACGGACACTCTCACTAGATCACTCATGTTTGTTAACAGTGGAGTGGCTGGCTGCTTTATGTCCCAGCGCTCCTTCATGTATTTTTCACCTTCTGGCTCTACCCTGTAGTTATGCTGTCAACTTGTGTTTGTATTGACCATTAGATAGTGGATTGTATCGAACTCTCTTTATTTTCTTTCCCTTTCTCTCTTTTCTCCCTTTTTTCTTTTTTATCTTCTCTCTATTCTCCACATTTTCGGATAAGCTACACCTAATATGACATAGGCACCAGGAGATGACAGCGATCCTGCACCTGCCAGAGTTTCAGCAATCTATGTTAACTACATGACTTGTGAATGAAAGCTGGTTATCAGTTATATGGTTATATGTACTTAAATAGATGATAGAGGAGATGAAGGTTATACATTCTTGTAAATAATATTTGGACCAGGGATGTTTTCAGACTGCTGGATGTCAGCAGTTTAAATAAGTCATCAGGTGAAAGAGGAGAGAAGCAGGTTAGAGATTACAGGAGGGTAAGTGTGGGCAGTAGTTGCAGGGTCTTGGGATAAGTTGTGGCGGATCTGTTGTGGCAGATCTTGTTGACTTCTCCTGAATGAAGAAATCTCAAGTGATAAGGGAACTGGGGGAAGAGGTGAAGGGCTTAAGGAGGATAAAGCTTGCATAGATTCATTTTTATGTTCCCAGATTAGAAAAGTATTTAGCAGAAATAACTTTGACAATGTGGCAAAGAGAGTTTGGTAGGAGTATGGACAATGACAATGAGTCTTATTCTTGTTTGTTGCTACGTAGGACTGCTCCAGCCACTGAGCAGGTTGGGAAATTTTTTGTGACTGGAACACAGAGAACACAAGAGGTCAATAAATAAAGAGATCGAAGAGATGCCAATATTAGTAGTAGTGTACAGGAAGAGAGAAGAAAAAGAATTGTGGAAGATTAATGGTGATGGAAGAGTGTAGGTTGCAACGGGTGGGATGTGTGGTGGTGGGGAGGGTGGTCTGGGAAGGAGAGTGAGAAAGAGTAAAGAATAGAAAGTGGTGGTTTGAGCAGTGAAGAGGAGTTACCCCAAAATCCCTTGCTGCGTAGTCTGGTAAAGACAAAGTCCAGGTAACTGTTGGAGGAGACTGGTTAATTCTAAGGTTACATGGGGTGAGTATAGGTAGAAGGCAAGATATCTGCAGCTTGTCTGATGGGAGGTTGAGTTCACCACACAAGATGAGAGGACTCATCTACTAGGTAGAGACTCAGACATGTGCTAAACTGTCTAGATCTAGAGAACTTGGACGATACATAAACCACAATGATGTGAAGGTTAGTTGGAAGCATACCGTTATTGCATGACGTTCAAAAGTATAATATTATTATGAGGAAAAGAGAGGTGTAAATTGCCAACATTTTGAAAAAATTAAACAAGTTCCTCCACCCCTTTCAGTTAGAGTCTGAGTGAGAATAAGTGGAAAAGACTAAATGTCCACTATTGTGGCTCCAGCCCAAACAGTTCATGCTTTCCTATCCAAAACCAAAGCACCTGGTCATAATAATTATAACTAATAATTAAAAACATGTCATCACAGTTTTTTATTTTTTCTTATTTTACTACTTCTTCTTACAAACTAGAAACTTTTTTTGTTGTATCTTCCATTTTATCTTTCATTTCCAAATATTTTCTATCTGAACAGCAGGCTGGACATTTAAGTATCAAGCTGCATTAAGCTCTTGGAAAGGAAACACTGGTGGGAGAACATAAGGTCAGAAATACATTAATCTGTGGCATCCTGCTCAATTTGCTCCCAATGAAAGACACCTAGAACATTACCTGAAGGTCCCATACAGCTCTAGATTTCATAACTAATCTTGTTGAATTTTAAGTGACGTGACTAGACATGTGACTAGACACAAACTAGACATGGAGTAGTGTGTTCTTAAACAAACTTTACATGAACTGTGCGGAAAGGATCGACAGAAATTTAAAAATCAGAATAGCCGACATGGGCAAAATCGTGTTGATTAGGTCTAAATGTTGATTTTTGTTATTTTTTATCAATTGCCCATTACTGTTATATAATTCTACTAAAGCGCTGAGCAAAGCCTACACTGCAGCTTAAACAAATAGCCTATAAGCATGTATAATTTTGTTTTGGTGTGTTTGCATCACTCTGCATTTACATAAAAACATATACATCATGAAAATGCTAGTGGCATTTCATTGTGTATGGAGTGGCTCATATAAGTTGCTAGAGATATACTGTGACCAAAATTACTTTTAATGAAATCATATTTAACATAAAATTCTGAGAAAATGAAAAGTGCAGTTACTTACTATTTTACCCTGCAATTTGATAATGTTGTTGGCATTCTTTCAACACAGAGTGTATTATGCATTCCTTGGTTGTAAGCAGAGGTTATTTGAGTTACTGTTGACTTTATATCATCTTAAACAAGTTTGCAGATTCTCCTCTGACCTTTCATATAAATAAGGCATTTCCGTCTGACTGCTGTCGACTGTTGACCTTCTGTAGAACTCCAGATATAAACTCTTTGAACTCTACTCTCTGAAAAAAAATCAAAGATAAAAATTTGCTCCATGTTGTAATGATAATGATACATGTATCCTACAATAAACCATTCAAAAACTAGAACACCAACTAAACTGCTAGTATTTTAAACATCATGAAAGAAAAGTCTCCTGATCTGGCATAAACCACTTAGTGCATCTACAATAGTATACAGTATATCTTAATCAAAGGAAATAAAAGTAATCCTAGAATTCTATTTAGTACTTTAGCCAAGTTAACTGGCAGAAAGACAACACATACTATGCAGGTGATTTTTTTCAGTAAAAAAGTTTTAAATATCAGACAATAAATGATCATATTAACTTATACTATTCTCATACATGTCCTGCACCAATCTAACATACTTTTCAGCCACTACGGACTTTTTAGCCTCCATCAGCACCCTATCATAAGCCTTCTATAAATCCACAAAGACACAGTGTACCTTCTCTATACTTCTCCATCAGCATTCTCAAAGCAACAATTGCATCTGTGGTGCTCTTTCTTGGCATGAAACCATACTGCCACTGACAAATAGTCACTGCTTGTCTAAGCCTAGCTTCTACAACTCTTTCTTCATTGTGTGGCTCATTAATTTATGCCCCTGTAATTGCTACCACTCTGCACATCACTCTTGTTTTTATAAATCGGTACAAGTTCCCTTCATTCCTCAGGCTTCATTTCACTCTCAAAAATATAATTGAATAATCTAGTCAAAAACACCAACTCCATCTCTCCAATACATTTCCATACCTCTATTGGTATGTCATCAGGTCCGACTGCTTTTCCCTTCTTCTTTCTGTCCAAAGCTTTTCTTACGTCATCCTTGCCAATCTTTGCTACCTCCTGTTTCACTTTTTCTATGCCTTGCACTCTTCTTTCCTGGTCATTCTCTTTATTCATCAGCTCCTAAAAATACTCCTCCCATCCTTCTTTCACCCACTCCTCACTTATCAGTAAATTTTGATTTCTATCCTTGATCACCCTGACATGTTGCACATCCTCTGCAGCTCTTTCTCTCTGTCTCCTTCTCTCTTTCCTTACTGTCTAACCTCTTGTGCAAATCATCATAGGCCTTCTGCTTGGTCGTTGCTACCTCCCTTTTTGTCCTATGTTGCATCTTTTTATACCTCCTTATCAGTTCAAAATGTCTGACCTTCACTCTAATAATCACACATTTACTAGGCCTGTTCTGCATTGTTCTTTGATGCACGATAAAAGACCCACACTTTCCTGAGAGGGATGGATACCAGCCCACCAATTTTGCCTCAAAGGTACTCCAATTATCTATTATTTGCAGCAACTGGAGCATCATCTGAAAATACAGCAGTTCAGAGACCATAACCCGCTGTAAGCCATATCAGCACATTAAGATGGGGCAGAGAATACTACCTCATCAGATATCTCCTTCACTTATTTAAACACCGCTTTAAAATTAAACTCAAGATCTAACTACTCAAAGGCCTGATTAATTTCACATGTCTCAGTATAGGGTCTGCTATTACCAAATCATATTTCTCAGTGGGTGCTTCAGTGAAATATAGTGGTGCACCAGTGAGCAAGTTGCAGAAGTTGGAACATTTTGTTGCGTTTATTGTGAGGACTGCAGCAGAGTGAATTATACTGATGACAGTGTTTGTGTAAGCATTAATATTGCATGTATGACCCCAATTCCAATAAAGTTAGGACATTGTATAAAACATTAAGTTACAACAGTAAGGCCAGTCAAGTACTTGCACTTTTTTACTACAAAGCATAAACTGCTTTAACTCCTGCAGAATGTGGCTTGGCATTGTCTTGCTGAAATAATCAGGGACATCCCTGAAAAATACATTGCTTCAGAAGGCAGGATAAATTGCTCTAAAACCTGTATGTACCTTTCAGCATGAAATGTGTGCTTATCAGACCACAGGATACTTTTTCACTTTTCATCAGTCTATCTTAAAGCAGCTCGGACCCAGAGTAGTGGTGTGTTATCAAACAATGCGAGTGCTTTTATACGGAAACTAAGTCACGTTATGAACTTTATAAATAATGAGTGCGGGGTCTTCAGATGACAAGAATGACACACAGCATCTTTCATGACGGAACAGATGGTATATTTTCAGTGGATTTTACAAGTACAGTAATATTATTCCAGAGGAGATTATTGAGAGGAAATGGTGATTAATTTTTAAACCTTATTTTAGATTCTGGGTTTATGAAAAAACAACTGTAAAATCCCATTGTATATTTCATTGTCTGTTTTGTTCATTGGTGATAAAAGTGATAAAAAGTAAATATTTTGCCACTATGCTTGTACACAGCAGAATTCGTCCTCTGCATTTAACCCATCCGTGCAGTGAAACACACACATACACACACTATTGAAGTGAGCACCCATGCCCGGAGCAGTCAGCAGCCAGGGGAGCAACTGGGGGTTAGGTGCCTTGACCAAGGGCACTTCAGCCATGACTCGTCAATACTTGGAATCAAACTAGGAACCTTCCGGTCGCAAGGCTTGTTCCTTAACCACAATTCAAAGTAATGCAAAAGCCAGGACATGAATTTTCTAAAATTCAGTTTTGTTATACATAAAACAAATGTAAACCAGGCTACAAAACACAAAAAAATATCAATAGTTCAAAGTCCTTTAGTTCACAGTTACATAAAGTCCATCCGCACTGTCCACTTGCACCATAGAAATGTCACACACTAAGCAGTGCCGAGTGCATAGCTTAAATACTCTCTACAATCAGTAGCACATCAGTTCCTATTTAGTTAATGGGCACAGCTTAACCAGTTTTTTATTACCTGGAAATGAATCGGTAAGATCAGAGTTCTCACATTCTATTATTTTTAAGGCAATAGGAAGGTAAAAGTGAAAAGAGTCCTATGTAATACTGTAGCTAAGTTAATTAAAAAAAAGAACAACACAGGCCAGTGTGCATTATCAATACATATAAGAAGTGATGACTGAATTTTTTAAGGAAGAAACTTTAAATATAAGACAAATATTTATACTATTAAACTACAATAATATAACTCAATAATTGTGTTGATGATATAAATGATTCTGATTAGAAATAAAACATTTCAGTTATGTTAATGACAAATAAGTAATCACGCTTATCTCCAAATTAGTCATCAACTTCTGAACTAGATTCCTTACCGACTGCTTAAAAAAGCAGTGATTAAACCTATAAAATTTTGGAAAGGATTTTGCTGATACCCCTGATTTTGGAAATGTTTTTTTAGTGCCAACTAAAAAATATGAACATAAGAAGTATCAGCATGTACAGCACTCAATACTTAGTTGGTGCTCCTTTTGCTCGAATTACTGAAGCAATGTGGCGTGGCATGGAGTCGATCAGTCTGTGAAACTGTTCAGGTTATATGAGAGCCAAGGTTGCTCTAATAGTGCAATATCCCATAGATTTTATAGTGTTAAGGTCAGCTGACTTTGCTAGCCAATTAAGAATAAAGATACCATCGTCCTTAAACCAGGTGCTTGTAGCTTTGGCACTGTGTGCAGGTGCCAAGTCCTGTTGGAAAATGAAATCAGCATCTCCCAAAAGTTGGTCAGGAGCAGAAAGCATGAGATATGCCTAAACTTTCTGGTAGCCGGCTGCGCTGACCATGGAATTTAGAAAACATGGTGGACTAACACCAGCAGTTGACATGGCTCCCCAAACCATCACTGACTGTGGAAACTTTAAACTAGACCCTAAGTGACTTCGATTCTATGCCTCTCCTCTCTTCCTCCAGACCCTGGGACCTTGGTTTCCAAAGAAATTGTAAATTTTACTTTTATCAGAGAACTTTGGAGCACTCAGCAGCAGTCCAGTGCTAATACTGTCAGTTGTTCAAAAATGGCTTGACACAAGGAATGCGACAGCTGAAACCCATGTCCTGCATATGTCTGTGCACGGTGGTTCTTGAAGCCTCGACTCCAGCGGCAGTTCAGTCTATGTGAATCTCCTCCATATTTTTGAATGGGATTTGTTTCACAATCCTCTTCAGGGTGCTGTTATCCCTATTGCCTGTACACTTTTTTTCCTACAACATCTTATTCTTCCATTCCCCTTCTGTATTAATGTGCTTGGACACAGAGCTCTGTGAACAGCCAGCCTCTTTAGAAATGAACTTTTGTTACTTGTCAGTGGTGTCACTGGTTATCTTTTGGACAATTGTCAAGTCAGTAGTCTTCCCCATGATTGTGGAAACTTCAGAACTAAATGCAGGACCATTTAATAGCTGTTGCATGTGTTTTGAGTTAATTAGCTGATTAGAGTATTCACATTTTCACAATATTCTAATTTTCTGATACTGAATTTGGGATTTTTATTAGTTGTCAGTTATAAAACATCATATTAAAAGAAATAAACACTTGAAACATATCAATCAGTCTGTGTGTAACAAATGTGTATAATAAACAAGTTTCACTTTTTTGAATGGAATTATGGAAGTAAATCAAATTTTTTTATGATATTCTAATTTTATGACCAGCACATGTAGATCTTATTTTTCTGAAGCTTATAAATACTTGAAAGGAGAGATCTTGTTGTGTAATATAAAATTCAGTGTAGAGCTGGACGGTTCTGCAAAAAAAAGAACATTTCAAACTTTTTCAAATGATTACAATTATAATTTTTTTTTTACATCTTACATATTGCAAATGAAAAGGCACAATTTCAGTCAAAGTACTTTTTATTAGAAGTGACAGTTAAGGTGCAAAGCATGTAACTACATTAATAATAGTTAACTGTGCAAAGAAAAGTTAAATTATACTTTTAATGTGCTGGAATAGAATCACAAGCTCTATAGGCTTTCTATACAGTTAAAAAAGCTGCATTTTACAGTAAAATAATCAGTGATCTCTCTTCATACTCTAGTCTAAGATGCACTTCCTGCATCCATATTGGAGTGTGTGTTAGCATGTGTAGTATATATTTCTGCATACTGCTCGGAAATATTAATTGCATGTATGGTGTTAGGAATGAAAATATGAAAATGTTAAAAATAAAATTTTATTTTGATCATCTTGTGAAATTTTTTATTAATAGTGAATATTGCCCAGTTTGGTGATCTGCAAGGTTCTGTTTTAGGCCCATTGATTTACTACCTTTATATGCTGCCTCTGGGTGAAAAACATTTAGAAATGCTAAATAACTTGGTTGATATATCAGTAACATCCCACGACTCCAGTCTTTCATTTGAAGCTATAGATAAAGAAAATATTACCATGGCAGCCTTCTGCATAATTAGAAACTTTGCTAAGACACAAAATATATTAAGACATTCCATGTTGCAGCAATTTTTTTTACATATATATTTGATTATTGTATTCCGTTGTTGTCTGGATGTTCCAGCAAGTGTATACACAAGCTTAAAATAGTTCAGAATGCTGCAGCCAGAGTTCTCTACTTTGAGCTTGACCTAGGTTTTTACCGTAGTCTAGTAGATTGATTATTCCTTAGCGACATTAGTTTCACGAGTTGGTCATGCACCATTTCTCATTACTAGAAGTGGAGGCTGATAAAATATAAAAGTAGAAGTCAGAGTAGAATTAAAACATACGACCACTTGACCACTGCCTTATCCACACGTCTCTGGCTCAGAATTAATTTGTGCTTTTGACTTTTAAATAGTCTTATCCTACAGAATCTATGTGAGCTATCAATATTTTATGATCAACCTCACCTAATCAAAGGTCTCTTCCAAAGCCCCCAGTTATGGAACTTACAGATTGTTACAAATTAATGTTTGGGACACAGACATAGTCTCAATTTTTAAGTCTGAGCTCAAGACATATTTGTTGTAGAGCTACACACACGACTACTAAAAATGCTGATCCTGACCTTATGTTCTACACCTGCCTGATCCACTATGGTCCGCTTTCACTTGGGCGCTCACATTATGTGGAATGTTTTGTTCATGCTGGGCTAGTCTATTGATTTATACACTCTCACTACTACACACAGAATCTTACTACAGACTGTTTATTCTGAAAAATGAGGATGGGATTTCCTTCTAAGTCTGGTTCGTCTAAGGGTTATTTTTCTTTTCATCTTGCCATCCAGCATTATCATTAGTGATAAAAAGTAACTCAGTTACACTCTATGATTTTGATAAAGGCCAAGGGAACA
>JAOUQV010350301.1:0-10172 GCA_028565295.1 Aspidoras spilotus
CTTTTGAACTCTGGTATTTCACCCATAATGTTGTGTGCATTGCAATATTTTGAGCAAAACTGTGCTCTTACACTGCTAATTGACCCTTCACACTCTGCTCTTACTGGTGCAACGTGCAATGAATGAAGATTGGCCACCAGGATTGTCCAAATTAGCCATAAAACCTCCCACACTAAAATGACAGGTGTTTCAGTTTCATTGTCTAACCCCTGCATATCTCAGTGAGAAGTTGAATAATAAAGTCTCTCTCCAGAGTTCCTTCTTTGGTTTAGAAAGAGCTTTTATCACAGCGAGTAATGGACTGATGTCTGTGACGAGTTCCTCTGCTCCTATGTATTATCTTACACTGCATGTGGTATTAACCATGGTCTATCACTGTCTGACAGAATCCTCTTCTGTTTGTATGTGAAGTCACATAGACTGCAATCCTGATTAGATACCTTTGGCCATTTATGGTATACATTATACAATTTTAATCATAAAGTAATCTTACTATTAATCAATTATAGCTTGTACTGTAATTATTTATAGCATCTACTGTAATTATTCTAATGAACTGAAACTTGGAAACCGCACATTTCTAATTATTGCTTAATAAGTTTAATTAGTGAAAGTGATTCATTTTTGCCACTGTGTTCACACACAACGGAATTTGTCCTCCGCATTTAACCCATCCGTGCAGTGAAACACACACATACACACACTGAAGTGAGCACACATGCCTGGAGCAGTGAGCAGCCCTGCACAGCGCCTGGGGTTCAACTAGGGGTTAGGTGCCTTGCCCAAGGGCACTTCAGCCGGTTCCTTAACCACAAGCCTACGACTGCCCCAATTAAGAACTAAAGACAATTTTTATTATTACCACAGTCAACAATCTGTTATTTTAGCTTTAATCATTATTCTTCATCTGTGTCTTAAGTGGATGATGGAGCCTAGAATCAGCATCTCATAAACACTTCACACACATCACTTTGATACTTCTCTGTGTGAATGTATGCCATAGGCCAAATGTTTGTTAGAAGCAAATAGTTGTATGGGATATGCACATGCATTAGTAATGTACCGTTTACCATCGCTGGAGCTAAGGTAAACAAACATGTTGTACCATGGTAATGCTCAAACTAAGCTCCATGAAACTTGTGTTGAGGTTTCAGCCGAAGGGATGGGAAAGAACTGTAGTGAAATCTAACCTCAGATGCACACTGAACAGCTCTAGATTTAATTAGATATTGGGCTATACCCCAGATCTCCACACCTGACATCAATACCCAGCAGATCTCAATGCACTTGTAGCTAAATGGGAATAAATTCCATTATCCATGCTGCAAAATTTGTTGGAAATCCTGTAGACATCTTTCCATATACAGGAGACAATGGGGTTGCTTTCCCAGAATATCTTTATTTGCACTGCTGTGGGTGGCTCCAATCTGCAAGTGGCAGTCTCTGCCACATTGTCTGAAGCTGTCCTTGCCTCTCCTACCTCATCCCTGTCTTGACAGCCTTCTGGAATCACACAGGTGAGCTGGCTCGTTTCTACATCACATTTATTAGCCATTTTAAATAAGTGTTTCTTTTTACTCAAACAATGAAACCCTAAACCCTCCTTCGTAGTGGAGTTTGAGGCCTATCATTCTGGAGCGGGCGCTGTTCTCTCAGTGATAAGGTCATCCCCTAAAAATGCACCTAATTACATTGTTTTAACGAAAATTCTCTCCAGCTGAGAGGACCTGGACATGGGGGATAGGAAGCTGCTCAGGAATTCAGGAATTAGTTTAAAGGATCCAATCATCTTTTTATCATCTACACCGATCACAGGAACCTAGAATTGATAAGGTTGCACACCTTAGAGCTAATCCTGTAATCTCCCTGAAGGAAAGCTTTCCCATCCCGGAAAGACCGTGGTCTCACATAGCCATTGATTTTGTAACTGATCTACAATCTGCGCTTGGCTATCTCACTATCCTTGTGATACTTGATCAGTTTGTAAAGTCAGTGTGCTTCATGCCATTGTCAGGTCTGCCTATTGTCATGGAAGTGGCTGACACCTGGTTCCAGCAGGTGTTCCGGTACTTCGGACTCCCAGAGGATGTGGTGATTGACCATGGGCTCCAATTTACTTCTAAGATATGGACCCACTTTATGGACAAACTGGGGATAACAGGGGTGAGACTCACCTCCAGATTTAACCAGAAGCCAATTGCCAGGCAGAACGAGTAAACCAAGAATTGAGCAAGTTTCTAAGACTCTTCTGCCCCATGGCATAGTGAATTGTGTTCACAGATAATGTTCTGGAAATATTCCATGAGTCCATTTTGTGATTTCCAATACAGAAGCATGCCTGTATGTGACGCAGTGCTGTCTAAGGGCCCGAAGATCAAACCAACTAATCAGGTGTGAATGAAGAAGTGTGGTTTACAGGTGAATGATACGCAAGATATAGGATGACCACAGGTCTTATTTAAAATTAATTTTTCCCAGGTTTAGACTAATAAATAATAATGAATAATTATAATGTCTCACTGCCCCATACACCCTTTGACAGCCGTAACCGTTTTTTCAATTTGTCTTAGGTAGTTTGTATCCATGGTCCATGCTATGCAGAGCCATATGCATTTGCCATGTTAAGCCACGTGAAGGTCATTCTTCTCCCACTTTGCTCATTGTATCTGCTCCTAGATCATAGATGCGTGCTCAATACAACCTGGAAAGCCCCGGAGCCCAACCATTTAGCAACTTGTGTCAATATAACTGTTGTCGTTTCGGAAGTAAGCTATTTGTTTTGCCAAGACTATGAAGAAGATTTTACCTTCCACATTCACCAGGGCAATGCTCCTGAATTAACTGATGAGGGCAGAATTTTGCTCCTTAGGGATAAAAATTCTGACCGCTTCTTGCCACTCCGCTGTAACCGACTTGTTCATGAGTTTCTATAAGATTTTTGTCTCTTGGGGACAGTTATATAACCTATAGAATAATCCACACTAACAAAAGACTGTATATCTTGCTAATGGTCTGTAAATGGGACAAATGATGTGTATATTATTACTAGTGAATTACTAGTGCTTCTCTACTTTTAAACATAAGATGCCAGCATTGTGTTGTTGACTTTAGCAAGATGAGCCCACAAGCTAGCGTTATATTCAGGCTTGTATCAGTCATTTTGCTTAGGCAGACTGTTATTCAGAATAGCTGACTTACAAATATCTCATTTCTTTTGTCCTCTTTTTCCTTTTTATGCTGTCTTTTTGCACAGCCCGAAGGGTATGAGGTCTTCATCTTTTTAATTCTACTGCGCTATTTGCACTGTTTTGATGCCCGACGCTGTGATGGGCCACTTAAGGGGTAGTGCTTAAGTGTTTCTTAAGGTTGTTGCATTTATCCACTTCAATAGTGACATGGGAGAACCTCTCTGGGAGGGGCCCTTTCAGGGAATATGTGAGGCTATAAGGTGAGTTGTGTTCCTTTTCTTCTTTCTTTTCTTTCGCTGCCTGAAACTTGTATGGTCTTCAAGGGGCCCCTCCAGCCTAGGGTCCTAGGCAATTGCCAAGCTTGCCTACGATATCATGACTCTGATGATGTAGAAATGACAGGAAATTAAAAGTCAACCAATGGCTTTGTGGTATTTTAATAATATGCAGGTGAATTCCCACATATCTGACAAAAACATGTATTTTATGTGTCGTTTCTGGTATTACTCATGTTGATATCTTTCTTTTCACTATGTATTTTGTATATTATACTTATGGGTTTTGGATTAATTCGGACTGATTCACGCTCGGACTGCCATGTTCTTGCATTTTGAGTTTTAACACTAGTTTACTACGTTTACTAAGTATCACAATTTTTACCATTTACTATTCTAACTTTTTCTGTTGGGGAACACAAGTGACTTCCATCGTTTATTTTGAAATTTCCATTTCTATTTCGGCCATTTTGTGTTTACCTTTTCGCCATTTTGATTTGTTCCCACACTTTGTGACTTTTTAATTATATTTTTCTGTGCACTACAATAAACTAGCGCTTGTCGCCAAACATTTGTGGGGGGGGAACTGTCAGAATGACCTGAAACTGTTTGAGCTGTCAGAATGACTTAAAATATAAATGTCAGTAAGAAAAACATATTCAACTTTTTAAAACTTTATATTTGGTGCACACACTATTGCACTTTCTACATGGTGTACTGTTACTGATGTGTATGATTTCTGTGACTTTAAACATGACACGGTTGTTGGTACCAGACAGTGCTGGTCTGAGTATTGTTGATCTACTAGGATTTTCACACACAAAAGTGTTTACAGAGAATGGTCAGAAAAAGAGAAAATATCCAATAAGGGGCAGTTGTGGGATTAAAATAGCTTGTTGATGTGAAAGGTCAGAGGAGAATGGACAGACTGGTTGGAGATGATAGAAAGACAACGGTAACTCAAACAACCACTGGTTACAGCCAAGGAATGTAGAATACCATCTACCATCTCGGTTAAAAGTATGATATGAGTACTTAAGGGTGTACTAAAGTAAAAGTGGGACCAAACTCTTAGTAGCAAGATGTAAAGTGGCCAATGTGGAGGACCATTTCCACTGTGCACTGTATACATTGTAGGAAATAGATCACTTTTCACTTATATACATATATTTATATATGGGGTTCTGCGCTCTGTAACAGTTTTTCTAAAATTAGATTATATTAAAATATTGTCTACAATATCACAATATATATTGAATCGGAAACGCTGTATTGTGATGCATATTGCATCACCGGATTTTCTTGCCAAAACACAGCTCTACTGGAGAGAGGATTGAACCAGCGACATCTTGGCCCAAAGAACTATACCTTTTCCATTAAGCCATTACATAGAAATAAAATAAAATAGAGAGAATTTTATGAAATTCTTTGTTTTCTTCCTTTTTTTTTTGTTGGTTGCTGTTTGGTTGATTTTATTGTTCATTGTGCATTGTTTCACAGTGTCAGGGTCCCTGGGTCGATGCAGGGCTCAGTTTACTGTCTGTGGAATCCTCTTGTGGGTTTTCTCCAGGCTCTCCCATTTCTACCTACCTCCCCAAAAACACGCTTGTTGCTCTGAATTGAAATATTATTCCATGCATGCTTACTTCACAATTATTATTACTGGAATAATTCCCTAATGAAGATATTACTGAAGATTAATGATAAATTAATGTAGCCAGTGATTCAGTTCTCAGATTTGTCAAAAATGCAAACTGTGAAGGCTTAAGTATGATCAGATTTAAAGCAGGAGGATCAGGCACTAAAGCATTGAATTACTTGTTTTATTTGCAGGATTTGTCAGTCTTTATTGCCTGGTGCTTTACAAATCTGCAAGTATTATAGTAGTAAATTAGTTTTCTTCTCATTTGCTCTGCTGTTCTATGCATGTTTCTGTATCTCTTTCTTGCTCTCCAGATTGTCATTAAATGTTGATGGGGATCAGTGAAACCAATAATCTTGCTGCAGAAACATTGCCAGCAATCAATAGGTTTGCAGCACTTGGCTTGGGTGTAGCAGTGAAACAGGGAAAAAGGAAGAAAGCTTTATCTATCAAATATTAATAAAGCATTCCCAGTGGAGGCAGAGGAGAATGCCGGCAATTCACTTTTCATCCCAATTAAGATCCTGCTGTTGATTCAGTGGTCTGACCATCAATAGGTATATCTCATCCAGAAGGTATAAGGTATAAGAAGGTATAAGATATAAGTGAGAATGCAGAGAATTGCAATGATAATACACAAAGCAGGTCTCTTAGGTAAGAAAGCAAACTATTATTTTACTTTTGATTAATGCATATCCACACACTGCTTTGAAAACAGGCAACTAATAACAGGGCTTTAGAGACTGCAATTTATCTGATACCTCTGCTTCTACTCCTCAAAGATAACAATTTTGTATTTTTTTTCCTGTCTTGTTTACAGCTGCAAACTGTTTCCAACAATGTAAAAAATTAATATATATAGGAACCTAGAAGGAAAGATGGTGGTGGATTTTGCAAAGAGGATGGAAATGGCTGTGGTAAACACATATAGTGGAGGCAGATGCATCGAGGTAGACTCCATACTGTGTTGTGGTCACTTGAAAGAGATTGGAGACTGTAAGGTAGTGGCAGGGGATAGTGTAGCTAGACAATATCAAATGGTAGTTTGCAGGATTACTCTGATGGTTAGGAAGAGGAAGAAGGCAAATATAGAGAAGAGGACAAAATGGTGGAAGTTGAGACAGGAGGAATGCTGTGAGACGTTCAGAAAGGAGTTGAGAAAGGCTTTGGGTGGTAGCAAAGAGCTTCCAGATGACTGGGTAGCAACAGCAACAGTGATTAAACAGACAGGCAGGAAGGTACTTTGCGTCTCATCTAGACAAGTGGCAAGGAACAGCAAGGAAACATGAGGGGTAAAACAAGAAAGTGCAAGATGTTATTCAAAGGAAGAGGTTAGCGAAGAAAAGGGACAGGTAGAGGACTGAAGAGAGTATAACGAGATGAAGCGTAGGACAAAGAGGAAGGTAGCAGGCCAAGCAGAAAGCCTATGATGGGTTGTACGAGAGGCTAGACAGTAAGGCAGGAGAGAAGGATGCAACATGTGAGGGAGATTAAGGATAGAAATAAAAATGTACTGACAGGTGAGGAGAGGGTAAGGGAAAGATGAAAGAAGTATTTTGAGGAGCCAATGAATGAAGAGAATGACAGGAAAAGAAGAGTGGAAGGCATAGAAATAGTGGTACAGGATATAGCAACAATTAGCAAGGATGAAGTAAGGGAAGCTTTAAAAGGATGATGAAAGGAAAAGCGGTCGGACCTGATGTCATACAAGTGGAGGTATGTAAATGTATAGGACAAGATTATTCAATGAAATCTTTGAGAGTGAAATGATGCATGAGGAATGGAGGGAAAGTGTACTTGTAGCAATTTATAAGAACAGAACAATGAAGATTTTTGAGAGAGCTTTTGAAGCTAGGCTTAGACAATCAGCAGCAGTATGATTTCATGCCAAGAAAGAGCACCACAGATGCAATTTTTGCTTTGAGAATGCTGATGGAGAATTATAAAGAGGGTCAGAAAGAGCTACACTGTGTCTTTGTGGATTTAGAGAAAGCTTATGATAGGGTGCCGAGGGGGGAACTGTGGTGTTGTATGAGGAATTCTAGAGTGGCTGAAAAGTACGTTATTGGTGCAGGACATGTATGAGAACAGCATGACAGTAGTGAGATGTGCTGTAGACAGATAGCTTCAAGGTAGGTGTGACTGCATTAAGGATCGGCTGTGAACCCCTTTTTGTTTGCTCTGGATATGGACAGACTAACAGATGCGGTCAGACAGGAATCACCATGGACTATGATGTTTGCAGATGACATTGTGATCTGCAGTGTGAGCAGGGAATAGCTAGAGGAGAACTTGGAGAGGTGGAGGTATGCCCTGGAAGGGAGGAGAATGAAAGTCCACATTTGTAAGAAAGAATACATGTGTGTGAATGAGAGGGAGGCAGGTAGAACAGTCAGGCTACAGGGATAAGTGGTCACAAAAGTGCAGGAATTCAAATACTTAGGATCAACTGTCCAAGCAGATTGGAAGTGTGGAAAAGAGGTAAAGAAGAGAGTACAGGTAGGTTGGAGTGGATGGGGAAAAGTATCAGGAGTGATGTTTGACAAAAGGGTTCCAGTGAAGGAAAGATTTATAAGAAAGTAGTGAGACCAGCCTTGTTGTATGGTTTGGAGACACTGGGTATGTCTAAGAGACAGGAAGCAGAGCTGGAGGTGGCAGATCTTAAGATTTTGAGGTTCTTGTTAGGAGTGACCAGGATAGACAGGATTAGGAATGAGAACATCAGAGGGACAGAACAGGTTAGAAAATTCTGAGACAAAGATTGGGAGACAAAGTTAGAAAGGGCCGATTGAGCTGCCAGGCAGGAGACAGAGAGGAAGACGAAGAGAGATATATAGATGTGGTCAATGTAGACATGCAGGTAGTTGGTGTGAAAGTAGAAGATGCAGATTACAGAGTAAGGTGGAAAAGATTGACTTGCTGTGGGGGTACACAGGGGTTAGACAATGAAACTGAAACTAATAAAGACTGGCCGCCAGGCCTGTCCAATTTATCCAAACCTCAGCTCTATGGCCAGGGCTAGAAGGTGTGGTTCTATATACAAAGGCTTTTCCCAGTGCCACTTGGCCCTGGGGGACAGTTTATCCATCAGCAGCCAAAGAGATGAGGACATGCATGAGCTCAACTCAATCTGCAGGTCTATAGACTATTGCTTTTGGCCAACACACTTACAACCCCAATTTCAATGAACTGTCTAATTTATCCATAAAACCTCCCACACTAAGATGACAGGGGTTTCAGTTTCATTGTCTAACCCCTGTATATATATATATATATCTATATATATATTGGTGTTCAGTGGTCACAGATATATGAATTTGAGTACATTAAATTTTTTTTATTTATTAATTAGTTTTCATATTCTGTTTTAATGTATACAATTCTTAAAAATGCAGCAATCACAGTTCGGAATGTTCAAATTCAGGCAATCTTAGTTCCCCGGTTTGAATTTGTGGTACCGCAATTTGTAAGATTCCAATATGACTGAAGTGCCCTTGGACAAGGCACCTAACACCCATTCTTTTACCCTGAGCACTGCGGAGATTGCACAACGCTCTGGGCATGTATGCTTATCTCACTGGTGTATATAATGTGTATATGTGTGTTAAACTGCACAGATGGGTTAAATGCGGAAGGCCAATTCACATAGAGGTAAATAGATCACTTTTGCTTTCTATTAATTATTCCTTTATGTGCTGTTTTTATGCTGTTTCATTATTGTTTCATTATTGAGAACAATAATGAAATAAATTATATTTCTTTCAACCCTTCATCACTCTCATAATGGCAATTAAAGACAAAGTCAGTAGGGATACGTGCAATGTCCTGCTTAATACTTGTCTTTGTTTTGGTTTTCAGTGATGGTGCCAAACCTCAGCTCTATGGCCAGGGCTAGAAGGTGTGGTTCTATCTACAAAGGATTTTCCCAGTGCCTCCTGGCCCTGGGGGACAGTTTATCCATCAGCAGCCAAAGAGATGAGGACATACATGAGCTCAACTCAATCTGCAGGTCTGTAGACTATTGCTTTTGGCCAACACACTTACAACCCCAATTTCAATGAACTTCGGACGTTGTATAAAACATAAATAAAAACAGAATACGATGATTTACAAATCTCTTTTAACCCATATTCAGTGTATTGCATTAGAAAGACAAGGTACTTAATGTTCAAACTAATAACTCTTTATTGTTTTTTACAAATATTCACTCATTTTGAATTTGATTCAGGAAAAGCGATGTTTACCACTGTAACATCATCTTTCCTTTTAACAATATTCAATATGTGTTTGGGAACTGAGGACACTAATTGTTGAAGCTTAGTTGGTGGAAATTTTTCCATTCTTGCTTGATGTACAACTTCAGTTGCTCAACAGTTGCCACACATTATAAATGAAAGACAGGTCTGGACTGCAGGCAGGCCAGTCTTGTACCCGCACTTTTTTACTATGAAGCTACGTTGTAACACACGCAGGATGTGGCTTGCCATAGTCTTGCTGAAATAATCAGAGATGTCCCCGAAAAAGACGTCGCTTGGATATCAGCATATGTTGCCCCAAAACCTGTATTCAGCATTAATGGTGCCTTTACAGATGTGCAAGTTACTCATGACATAGGTACTAACATGATTTGAACCTTGCTCTGATAACAATGCAGACAGACTTTTTTCTTTTTGGTCCAGACCTGTTACAGAATGATTTCGGTTTTAATGCAGTGCCACCAAGGGATCGAAGGGATCATTTACTTGTGAAGATTTCTCCAGATTCTCTGAAACTTTTATGATAATATGGGCATAATACATGAAGATATCCCTAAATTACATGCAGGTGCACATTGAGAAATGCTGTTGCTAAACTGTTGGACTATTTGCTCACTCAGATGTTCCCAAAGTGGTGAACCTCGCCCCTTTTGGGGCAGTCGTAAGCTTGTAGTTAAGGAACCAGCCTTGCGACCAGGAGGTCCCTGGTTTGATTCCAAGTACCAACAAGTCATTGAAGTGCCCTTGGGCAAGGCACCTAACCCCCAGTTGCTCCCCGGGTGCTGTGCTGGCTGCTCACTGCTCCGGGCAC
>JAOUQV010350403.1:0-20129 GCA_028565295.1 Aspidoras spilotus
TCTAACGTACTTTTCAGCCACTCCGGGATTCCTCATACAACACCACATTTCCTCCCTCGGCACTCTATCATAAGCTTCTCTACATCCACAAAGACACAGTGTAGCTCTTTCTGACTTTCTCTATACTTCTCCATCAGCAATCCCAAAGCAAAAATCGCATCTTGGCATGAATCCATATTGCTGCTCACAAACAGTCACCGATTGTCTAAGCCTAGCTTCAACAACTCTCTCCCAAATCTTCATTGTGTGACTCGTTAACTTTATAACTGCTACAACTCTGCACATAATCCTTGTTTCTATAAGTCGGTACAAGTACACTTTCCCTCCATTTCTCAGGCATCAATTAACTTTAAAAAATCTCATTAAATAATCTAGCCAAAAACGACACTTTCATCTCTCCTATACATTTCCATACCTCTACCGGTATAACATCTTGTCCAACTCATTATAGGCCTTCTGCTTGGCCTTTTCTACCTCCTTCTTTGTCCTACATTTCATCTCTTTATATTCCTGCTTACTCTCTTCAGTTCTCTCCCTGTCCTATTTTTTCTTTGCTAACCTCTTTCGATGAATAACCTCCTGCACTTCATTGTTCCACCACCATCTTTTCTTGCTGTCTTTCATCTGTCCAGATGACACACCAAGTACCTTCCTGCCTGTCTGTCTAATCATTGTTGCTGCTGCGACCCATCTGAAAGCTCTTTGCTACCACCAAAAGCCTTTTTTAATTCCTTTCTGAACTCCTCACAGCATTCCTCTTCTTTTGTCCTCTTTCCACCATTTTGTCCTCTTCTCTACATTTGCTTTCCTTCAATTCCTAACCACCAGAGTCATCCTGCAAACCACCATCCGATGTTGTTTAGCTACACTATCCCCTGCCACTACCTTACAACCTCCAATTTTTTTCAAGTGACATAGTCTACACAAAATCAATCTTCTGTAAAATTAAACTGTCTACCTAGGAAGCAACACAGATTGACAATTAATTTTACATGCTGTTGTGCAAATGGAATAGACAACAGGTAGAAATTATTGGCAATTAGCAAGACACTGAGAACAGTTTTTGTCTGCGTAGTGTCCAGAGGCGGAGGCGCTACCAGGAGACAGGCCAGTACACCAGGAGATGCGGAGGAGGCCATAGGAGGGTAACAACCCAGCAGGATGCTTGGTATTTGCCAGAGAACAACAGGATTGGCAAATTCGCCACTGGCGCTCTGTGCTCTTCACGGATAAAGGCAGGTTCACACTGAGTACATGTTACAGACGTGACAGAGTCTGGAGATGCCGTGGAGAGCAATCTGCTGCCTACAACATCCTTCAGCATGACCGGTTTGGCAGTGACTCAGTAATGGTGTGGAGTGCCATTTCTTTGGAGGGCTGCACAGCAGCTTGCCAGAGGTAGCCTGGCTGCCAATAGGTACCGAGATAAGATCTTCAGACCCCTTATGAGACCATATGCTGGTGCGGTTGGCCCTGGGTTCTTTCTAATGCAGGAGAATGCTAGACCTCATGTGGCTGGAGTGTGTCAGCAGTTCCTGCAAGATGAAGGATATGGACGGACCCACCCTTTCCCCAGAACTGAATCCAATTGAGCAAATCTGGAACATCATGTCTTGTTCCATCCACCAACGTCACGTTGCACCACCGACTATCCAGGAGTTGGCAGATGCTTTAGTCCAGATCTGGGAGGAGATCCCTCAGGAGCATGCCCAGGCATTGTAGGGAGGTCATACAGGCACGTAGAGGCCACACACAATACTGAGCCTCATTTTGACCTGCTTTAAGGACAATACATCAAAGTTGGATCAGCCTGTAGTGTGGTTTTCCACTTTAATTTTGTGTGTGACTCCAAATCCATACCTTCATTGGTTAATAAATTAAATTTTCATTGATGATTTTTGTGTGATTTTGTTGTCAGCACATTCAACTTTGAACAGAACAAAGTATTCAATGAGAATATTTCATTCTTTCAGATCTAGGATGTGTTATTTGAGTGTCCCTTTATTTGCACAAAACCAGTTGATCAGCCCATAGGTGGAGCAACAGTGAATGCAAAGACGTTTGTGCCTGTGAATCATACAACTCATTGCCTAGATTTTTCAAATTTTCCTGATTTCTTGGGTCAAGATTTAAAAAGCTCATTGCTGTGCCCATTTAGGTGTTAAGCTAATTTGCATAATAAGAAAAAGACATTTCTGCATACTAGACCAGTGCTAAGAGCGAAGCTCTGAAATTTTCTCCTATACCTGCACTCAGCAGAAGGCCACCACAGCATCCCTACATGGTAAATCTGATTCTCTCATATGAATGCCATAACAGGTGGTCATGCCTCTTTAACAAATAAACATCTGCATCACTGCATTTCAAGGAATTTTTACTACTTCACTTTAACATTAGATATCAAAAGTTGTACATACTCTACATTTGTTATGAACCCCAGACTTGAGAGCACACTGGAGGAGGCAGAAGTTAATGCAAAGAGGATTTTTAATAATAAGACGTGTAGAAAATACAAACAAAGAAATATTCATTAAACTAAGAAACAAAACGCAGACACAGGAACAAGGAACTTGACATTTAGTGTGAAACAAAGATGTTATCCATTTGAATTTAATTCCGTGCACCAAACAGAACAAAAACTTCCACTTAAATAACCAAGTAATCAGTGTTTGGATTTGAAACAGCTGTCTGTCATTAGTTCACGTGACTGCCCAAAAGCCGCTACTTCCGTCAACACGTGATGTCACAGACTGCCGTTGGTTACTGAACGCTGGGTTACCATGTCCACCTAATCACGCAAGGTTGCCAGAGTTTTTGTGTTCCTGACAGAGCCCCACCTCAAGGAGCTCACACCGGGAGCTCAACGGAACATCAAACTTTACACAATTTGGAAGGGGGAACCTTTGCCTGAGATCAGGATCTGCTATTTGGGCGGAATTCAGAGGAAAGTTCAGGTTAACAGAACTGACTGAGGGTGAAGCTAGGACCCTTGTGGAGCATGAGGGGGATACGGAGCCTTAGCACAGCCAGCTGGGGAAGTAAAGCCCTGAGCGAAGCCAGAGGGAGAAGACATGAAATCTGTGTGCCAGGAGGGAGTTGGAACCGATGACGAGGCGAGGCGAGAGACCACTGACGCCGGCGAACCATGCTGAACGCAGTCACTGGAACGCAGTCACTTCGTCTGGTGGAATGATCTAGGGTGGGAGGATGTGACATTTCCACCTTCTGCAGCACTGAAACTTTGACACAGTCAACATGGGCATGCTGGGTCTGTGGGGCTGTGGAGGCATACCACCACAGTATGCCATAACACTGGAACCTTGGCACATTCAACTTTTGCATGTTGGATCAATGTTACTGAGTGCACACCATCACAGCATAGTGAAGTTCTCTCACCCCAGAACTCAATTCCAGCTTTTATCTGTCCTCTCCACTACTTTTTTGCACTGGACGAGCGGGAAAGGATGTGCAACATGTCAGGGTGATCAAGGATAGAAATGGATTTGTACTGACAGATGAGAAGAGGGTGAGGAAAAGATGGAAGAAGTATTTTGAGGAGCTGATGAATAAAGAGAGTGACAGAGAAAGAAGAGTGGGAGGCATAGAAATAGTGAAACAGGATATACAGTAGGGAAGATTAGTGAGGATGAAGTAAGGAAAGCAGTCGGACCTGATGATATACCGGTAGAGGTATGGAAATATATAGGCGAGATGGGAGTGTAATTTTTGACTAGATTATTTAATGAGATTTTTGGTCGTAAATTGATGCCTGAGGAATAGAGGAAAAGTGTACTTGTACCGATTTATAAGAACAAGGATGTTGTGCAGAGTTGTAGCAATTACAGGGGCATAAATTTAATGTGTCACACAATGAAGATTTGGGAGAGAGTTGTTGAAGATAGGCTTAGACAATCAGTGACTGTTTGTGAGCCGCAGTATGGTTTCATGCCAAGAAAGAGCACCACAGATGTGATTTTTGCTTTGAGAAAGCTGATGGAGAAGTATAGAGAAGGTCAGAAAGAGCTACACTGTGTCTTTGTGGATTTAGAGAAAGCTTATGATAGGGTGCCGAGGGAGGAACTGTGGTGTAGTATGAAGAATTCCGGAGTGGCTGAGAAGTATGTTAGATTGGTGCAGGACATGCATCAAGGATCGGCTTTGAACCCCTTCTTGTTTGCTTTGTTGATGGACAGACTAACAGATGAGGTCAGACAGGAATCATGATGTTTGGAGATAACATTGTTATCTGTAGTGAGAGCAGGGAACAGGAGAACTTGGAGAGGTGTTGGTATGCTCTGGAAAGGA
This sequence comes from Aspidoras spilotus, assembly GCA_028565295.1. Lineage (NCBI taxonomy): Eukaryota > Metazoa > Chordata > Actinopteri > Siluriformes > Callichthyidae > Aspidoras > Aspidoras spilotus. The sequence goes on from JAOUQV010350403.1 coordinate 4,306, forward strand.
GGGAGTACTGTAAGACAGAATACATGTGTGTGAATGAGAGGGAGGTAGAACTGTCAGGCTACAGGGAGAAGTGGTCACAGTGGTGCATGAATTCTAATACTTAGGATCAACTGTCCAAGAAGATGGGAAGTGTGGATAAGAAATGAAGAAGAGAGTACAGGCAGGATGATGTGAATGGAAAAAAGTATCAGGAGTGATGTGTGACAAAATTGTTGGAGCAAAAGTTAAAGGAAAGGTTTATAAGAGAGTAGTGAGACCAGCCTTGTTGTATGGTTTTTGCAGACAGTGGCACTGACTAAGAGACAGGAAGCAGAGCTGGAAGTGGTTGGGATTAAAATGTTGAGGTTCTCATTAGGAGTGACCAGGATGGACAGTATTAGGAATGAGAACATAAGAGGGACAGCACAGGTTGAAAAATTGGGAGACAAAGTTAGAGAGGGCCGATCGAGATGGTTAGAAATAGAGCTGCCAGGCAGGAGGCAGAGAGGAATACCAAAGTGGAGATATATAAATATGGTCAATGTAGACATGCAGGTAGTTGGTGTAAAAGCAAAAGATACAGAGTGAGGTGGAAAAGATTGACACACTGTGGCGACCCCTAATAAAAGTGAAAGTGAAAGTGTTCCATTTTTGCCACTATGTTTGCACACATCGGAATTTGTCCTCCGCATTTAACCCATCCGTGCAGTGAAACACACATATACACACACACTGGTGAAGTGAGTACACGTGCCCGGAGCAGTGAGCAGCTCTGCACAGCGCCCGGGGAGCAACTGGGGGTTAGGTGCCTTGCCCAAGCACTTCAGCCATGACTTGGCGTTACAGGAAATAAACCGGGGACCCTCCGGTCGCAAGGCAGGCTCCTTAACCACAAGCCTTCGACTGCCCCGGGAGAGGCTGAAAGAAAGAGGAAGACATGGTTTGGCATTGTCATGTTGGAAAATTCAAGGTCTTTCCTGAAAAGATGGATGGGAGCATATTTTGTTTTAGAACCTGGATATACCTTTCAGCATTTATGGTGTCCTTTCAGATGTGTAAGCTGCCCATATCAGATGCACTAATGCAATCCCAAACCATCAGAGATGCAGGCTTCTGAACACAGCGCTGAAAACAACTTGGGTTGTCCCTCTCCTTTTTAGAGGAGATTTCCATATACACAATTAAAAATTTGATTTGTCTATCCACACAACAGTTTTCCACTTTGCCACAGTTCATTTTAAATCAGCCTTGGCCCAGAGAAGATGTCTGCACTTCTGAATCTTGTTTAGATACGGCTTCTTCTGTAAACTATAAAGTTTTAACTGGCAACGGCAGATGGCACAGTGAATTGTCTTCAAAGATAATGTTCTCTGAAAATATTTCTAGGGCCCATTTTGTGATTTCCAATACAGAAACATGTCTGTATGTGATGCAGTGCCATCTAAGGGCCTGAAGAGCACAGGCATCTATTTTGCCCTTGACCCTTATGAACAGAGATTCTTCCATATTCTCTGAATCTTTTGATGATATTATGACTGTAAATGATGATATGTTCAAACCCTTTGCAATTTTACACTGTTTAACTCCTTTTTAATATTGCTTCACTATTTGTCGGCGCAGAATTAGGGGGATTGGTGATCCGCTTTCCATCTGAAAGCCGCTGCCACTCCAAGCAGCTCTTTTTGTAACCAGTCATGTTAATGACCGATTTCCAATAGGTCCTCCAGCTGTTTTTTTTGTACCTTCAACTTTTTCATCATCTTATTGCTTAACTTTTTTGAAATGTGTTGCTGTCAAGAAATCTCAAATGAGCCAATATTTGGCATGAAATTTCAAAAGTCTCTCTTTTTTTGTCTATGCTCTATTGTGAATACATCTGACATTTGTAAATTATTGCATTCCATTTTTTTACAGTTTGTACTTTGGCCCAACTTTTTTTGGAATCGGGTTTGTAATATAACTAGGTTGGATCAAATCTCTCATAAAAATTATCAATTCCTCTCCCAGTACTGGCTATGTTCCTAAATCATTTAAATGTTCATCAAATTAACAGTTACTAAAAAACCTTACATTTACCCCTGCCAGCTATCAAATTATAGACCAATATCTAACCTCCCCCTCCAAGACCCAAGATTTTAGAAAAGATTGTAGCGCAGTTGTTATGTTCATACCTAAATAAATATAATATTTTTGAAATTTTTTTGTCTGATTTTATGGCCCATCATAGCACAGAGACAGCACTTGTTAAAGTTATGAATGATTTGCTAATGGCCTCTTATCAGGGTTATGTTTCCATGCTTATATAGCTTGACCTAAGTGCAGCTTCTGACACCATCAATCACGCTATTTTTTAATATGCTAGAAAATGTTGGAATTAAAGTAACAGCACTGTTCTGGTTCAAGACTTATTTGACTGACTATGATAAGTTTGTAGACGTTAATGGCCACTATTTCATGCATAGTAGGGTAAAAATTGGTGTCCCACAAGGTTCTGTCTTAGCCTTGATATTAGTTTCTCTGTACCGTGTATGCAACCTCTGTGTAATATTATTTGCAAACATGATATCAAATTTTACTGTTATGCTGATGATACACAGTTATATGTCTCAATTTACTCAAGCTGATGAATGTGTGAAGGACATTAGACAATGGATGTTAAACAGCTAGAAGTAAAGTTTCTGATTCTTTATTATCTCTGGATGGTCTTTCAATTACACCATGTACAGCTGTGAAAGACCTTAGTGTGATTATTGATTCTAGTCTTTCCTTCAAATCTCATGTAGATAATACCACCAGGATAGCATTCTTTCATTTCATAATCATTGCTAAAATCAGAAAAATTCTGGCACTGAATGATGTAGAAAAAACATGTCCATGATCGTGTTATCTCTAGATTGGAATATTGTACTGTCCTGTTGTCTGGTTATTTAAGTAGGTGCATAAACAAACTTCACATAGTTTAGAATGCAAATGCTAAGAATTCTTACTAGTACAAGAAAATATTCCTTTTCTTTCCATTTTATTTATAAAGTGCTTTTAACAATGGACATTTTCTCAAAGCAGCTTTACAGAAATTTTTTATCCCAGATGAGTAGTGTTGGCAACAAAAAAGTCCCTGAGAAAGTAAGTAAGAAATCTTGAGAGGAACCAGACTCATAAGGGAACCCATTCTTAATTGGGTGATACAATACAATATGCATACGTTATTAAGTATAATATATAACATTAAAGGTAATAATGAAAGTGAATGATTAGTCAGAGAGAATCTGACAGACACAGGGCCACTGACATCTCCTGGAGCCTCTGCCATATTAGGTGTAGCTAATCTAAAAGAGAGAAAGAGAATAAAGAGAGTTACACACAATCCACGATCTAGTGATCAATCCAAAGTTGTGCAAAGACCAAAAAGAAAGCCTGGTAGACTAGCACTATGACAGCATAACTACATGGAAGAACCAGAAGATGACACAGACATGAGGGAGCCCTAGGACATAAAGCAGCCTGCCAATCCATCGTCAACAAACCTGAGTGATCTCGTGAGAGTGGCCGGGCAACAGCATCCAAACATCCTAGTTTACCAAAACACTCTATGACCATGAACCCTTCAGCTCTGAGCTCTGAACTATAGGGGACTATGAAGGATATGCTTAACTAAATACGTTTTTAGCCTAGACTTGAAGACTGAGATTGTGTCTGAGTCCCGAACACTAACTGGAATACTATTTTATAGATGTGGGGCTCTAAAAGAGAATGCTCTGTCCTATGTTGTAGCCCTCATAATATGAGGTATCAGAAAGCAGCCTGCACCTTTGATTGCAGTGGGCATGGTGGATCATAAGAAAATACAAGTTAAGGTAATGTGGTGCGAGACTGTTTACTGCCTTATGAGCGAGCAAAAGTATTTTATATTCAGTATGGAATTTGACTGGTAGTCAGTGCAGTGTGAATAAGACAAGAGTAATATGTTCATATTTTCGAGTTGTAGTAACAATTCTGGCCCCTGCATTCTGAACTAACTGCAGTTTGTTTATGCAATTCCGAACAACCAGAAAACAAGGCATTACTGTAATCCAACATAGAGGTAGTTTGGCTGCATCAGTCAGTGCCAGCATATTTCTGATCTTAGCGATGTTTCTAAGATGAAAGAATGATATCCTGGTGGTATTATCTACATGAGATTTGAAAGAAAGGTTGCTGTACATTGTGTAATTAAAAGACCATCCAGAGATAATAAAGAATTAGAAACTTTAATTCGAGCTGCTTGTGGTCCTAATAGCAGTACTTCAGTTTTATCAGAATTAAGTAAAAGGAAAAAGACTTACTGTCTTGATCACAGATGAGCCAGCAAGTCGTGCACCAACAATTTGTCCTCTTTTGAAATTGGGTATATCACCCATAATGTCATAATACCCTGCTAATTGAACCTTCACACTCTGCTCTTACTGGTGCAATGTACAATTAATGAATATTGGCCAGCAGCCTTGTCCAATTTAGCCATGAAACCTCCCACACTGAAATGACAGGTGTTTCAGTTTCATTGTCTAACCCCTGTATATGGAAAATAGTAATAGGCATAAGACAGAACTTTGTGGGACACCACACTTTACCCTAATGTGCATAGAATAGTGAAAATTTACATCTACAAACTGATAACAGTCATTCAAATAAGACTTAAACCAGGACAGAGCTGTTTCGATGGTGTCAAAAGCTGCACTTAGGTCAAGCAATATCAGAATGGAAACATAACACTGATCAGAGGCTAGTAGCAAATCATTCACAACTTTAACCAGTGCTGTCTCTGTGCGATGATGGTGCCTAAATCCTGACTGACAAGTCATGAACACAACTTATGCGCTATAACCTTTTCTAGAATCTTGCAGAGGAAGGTCAGTTTAGATGTGGTTCTATAATATGAGAGCTGGCAGGGGTCAAGGCTATATTTTATAAATGCTAATTTAAATGGTTTCGGGACATAGCCAGTATTGAAAGAGGAACTGATAATTTAATGAGAGGTTTGATTACTTCTGGTAGTTCATTTCTAAATAAAGTTGTGGGTATGGTATTTAATATAGATGTTGTAAATTTTGATAAAGACACTAGTGAAATCAACTCTGTTTCTTAGAGTGGATTAAAGTAGAATCATCTCTGGTCTAAGGTAAATATATTGATATCTAGTTGACTTGGATTACTCAGTTTAGGATTTACAGTGTTGATTTTGTGCCTTATGTTTTCAACTTTATCACTGAAAAAAATTAATAATCATCGCAAATATAACTTTATGGTGGAGATGCTTCTGCAGTGGTCTCCTTCCTAGTTAGTTTTGCTACCATATTAAATAAATATTGAGGATTATTTTGGCTTTCTTCTACTAGTGAGGAGAAATATTTTGCTTTAGCAGCACTCAGAGATTCAATGGAGTTTGGTACACAACCAGGTTTGTCTGATGCCATTTATACTTTAGTTTACTAGTGGTCTGTTTTATGTTCCATGTGAAGTCATTATATCAAGGTGCTAGTTTTTTCTCTTTAATTAATCTTCTTTTATTTTGACATGGGGAGAACATGAAAATGTCCTGTTGGACATGTAAATTGGAGAGGAGTGGTGCTCTCGTAGGCAAACCTCAGCGTTAGTATGCCATTGGGTCATCAACCATGTGCCCTGCTGTGAGGCCTCTAATGCCAGAGTGGAGGAAGTTCTATCTCCATTTAAGGCAACCACACTTTCCATTAAAGTAACAGTACTGCTATCACTCTCGCTAACCCTCTCTAATGACTGGATATGCACCTCTAAAACTTATATCTTCCCTGTCAGGGTTCCAAATTTAGTGCAATTGTTACAGATAGCATTATCACTAATGACTAACAAACTCTGCGATGTCAGACGATATTAAACAGGTGTGGTGTGGATCATGTCCGTGTGTGTTTTAAACACGAGTATTTGTCAGGTACTTTTGTAAACGTAGCGAAGTTAGATGGCGTGTTCTTTTCCTTTTCCTGTAAACAAATAAAATGTAAAAACCGTTAAGCCCTGAACTCTATAACATTGGTGAATGTGTGTTTATATTGTCTCAGTGTGATGGTGAGTGTGAATAATTTAAAGAATTAAGAAAAAACAAGTAAAAAACTTCAGATGATGATTTCTCCCATAGCAGTCATATCTAGTGGAAAACGTCAATTAAGAAAATAAAAACATATCACCCCTGTCTTATCCACTCTGTACTGGCTACTGGTCAAATTTTGTATTGGCTATAAAATAACTTTGTTCGCTTATAAAGCAGTAAACAGTCTTGTGCCACAGTCCCTTAGTGAACTTCTAGTTTCTTATAATCTACCACGTCTACTTTTAGCAAAAAGTGCAGGCAATTTGCTGATACTTTGTATTGTGAGGGCTACAGCAGGGGGCAGATCATTCTCTTTTAGAGCCCCACATCTATAGAATACTCTTTCAGTTAGTGATCGGGACTCAGACACAATCTCAGTCTTCAAGTCTAGGCTAAAAATGTATATATTTAGTCAACCATATCTTTCATAGTCCCCTTTAGTTTATGGCTCAGAGCTAATGGGTTTATGGTCATACAGTGTTATGGTAAACCGAGGTGTTTGGATGCTATCGCCCATGTCTCAGGGTTCCCTCATGTCTGTGTCACCTTCTGGTTTTACCCTGTATATATGCTGTCATAGCGCTAGTTTGCCAGAGTTTCTTCTTTTCTCTGCGCAACTTGTGTTTGGACTGACCATAAGATAGTGGATCATATATATCTTTCTTTATTCTCTTTTCTTTTCTCTCTTTTCTCCCTTTTCTTATTCTATACTCTCTCCCTCTTCTTCACTCCTTTGTGTAAGCGACACTTATACAATATGGCGGAGGCATCAAGAGGCGTCAGCGACCCTGTGCCTGCCGAATTCCCTCCAATTGCCCAGATCTATGTATTAGATGTATACAGATTGTATTGTATCACCTAAATGAAGGTTCTATTATGAGTCTGGTTCCCCTCAGGAAGTTTTTCATAGCCATCTTCGGCACCAGCTTGCCCAGCTGGCATAAATTGTTTCTGTAAAGCTGCTTTGAGACAATGTCCATTTTTGAAAGCACTAACATTTAATTTAATTAAACTGAACTTGTAGCATGAAACAAAGACATAACCTGTTTGCATTTAATAACGCGCACTGAACACAACAAAAACTTCCACTTAAATAACCAAGTAATCAGTGCACGGATTCGAAACAGCTGCCGTTCATTAGTTCACATGACTGCCCTAAAGCCGCTATTTTCGTCAATCCGTGATGTCACAGACTGCCATTGGTTACTAAATGCCAGGTTACAATATACACCTATTACCCCAGGTTGCCAAAGTTTCTGGGTTCCTGACAACAATGATCATTCATCATTGAAGTAAACACTTGGAACCAAATATTTATTCAAACCAAAACCTCTCATTTTATTATTTAGCATGAATGTGTTAGCATTATGTACATGAGTGATAAAAACAATGAATCACCTTTATTTTTTAAAATTTTTTATCATGTTTGCATGAAAGCATGAAATAAAAATTTAGCCATGGCCTACATTTCCTGATTCACTAAGGTCTTGACTTGGTAACTTGGTACTACATGTGGAGTAAATATATTTTATATTTATATGCATTAATTTCCAAAGGGTGAACTTTTGCATCACCAAAGCCACCCAAATCGTTCCTGTCACTCTACATCATCTGTGTACTTTTATTTTCACAATTTTGCACAGAATAGTCAAATATATGTCAGTTCCCGAGAATAAAATGATTTAAGAATGTCTGCTGCAGTGTGAGCTGTAAAAATTTAAGATGTTCCCTGTGTAAACAAGGCTTAGAGCGCAGAGAAGGGCAGTGATCAAATCCCACTTTCAAACTGGGGTTTTCCCACACAAACCATATGTGCAGGTGTTTGTTAAAATGTGTACTATTGGTTAAAACAGTTGTCAGTCTCTTTCAGGAAACAGATCTGAAAATATTATTATTTCATTGGATTAACTTGGAGTAACACTTCAGTCCATAGACTCCAAATTGGAGTACTTTTTCATTGATAAATAACTAATCAGTGACCAAATTCGGTAATTAAGCTTATTAAGGACATATTTATCTTTGCATTTGTGGACAAGTTCAGGGGAAGACACAAAGACTTGCTGTCTTGGTCACAGATGCACCAGCAAGACGTGCACCAATAATTTGTCCTCTTTTGAACTCTGGTATGTCACTCATAATGTTGTGTGCATTGCAATATTTTGAGTAAAACTGTGCTCTCACCCTGCTAATTGAACCTTCACACTCTGATCTTACTGGTGCAATGTGCAATTAATGAAGGCTTGTCCAATTTAGCCATGAAACCTCCCAAACTAAAATGAACGGTGTTTCAGTTTCATTGTCTAACCCCTGTATTTATGATCCAATACCTAAAAATGTCTCTAAAGATTGGTTAAAATGGATGAATTGGATTTATCAGCTTAACAACAGGTTTAAAACCTGTGGATTTTGGCAATGTTATTATAGCTCAATTACACCATTTTTGGCTATGGCACGGTTACTTACCTGCTGTTACAAAATGAAAAGCTTCAGATACACTGTGCTTTCATCATGGGAAAAGCCCGTGCCATCCCAGGAATGGAATTGTCCCTACAACAATGGCCAGTCATGTAGATGTCCTGTGGAGTAAAGAAAACAACTACTGACAGATATCAAGAGACAAGATAATCTCAGCATTCTGCAGCAGAAATAATATGGAATAGGAAATGTTAAAGTTTAAAGAAACATCTGTCCAGAGGGGTGTTACAGTGGTGGATATGGACAAGGCTGAGTTGGCATTAATTTCATTTTGTCAGAAAACAAAGTTTCAGGAAAAAATTCATTAAGAAAATTAGTCATCTGTACAAGCTGAGGCCTCTACTGGAAAATGGCATTTTATGTGTAGGTCATCCTTTCCCCTGGTGTCTAAACATCCAATTATACTGACAAAAGATCTTCATATTTCCACCCTGTTGCTGAAGCAAATTCATCAAGAATTGGGACATAGTGGCCGCAACCACATATTATCAAAGCTCAAAGAAAAATATTGGATCATTCGAGTAAGCACTGCCATAAGGAGAGTCCTCTTTAATTGTACCATCTGTACCAGTAGATGGCAGACTTTCTTGGGATTGTGTTATATTTACCTGTCTTGCTCAGAGAGCTATACACATCGAGTCGGCACCTTTTCTTTATACAGACTCCTTCATAAATGCTTGAGGCACTTTATAGCCAGAAGAGGACAGGTTAGTGAACTGTGCTCAGATAATGGGACAAAACTTTGTGGGGGCAGAGTGTGAGCTAAAGAATGCTACTGAGCAGTGAAACCAGGCACAAGTGCATGAGATGTTGCTGCAAAAAGGGATCAAGTGGACCCTTAACCCTCCAGTCAGATTGCATAATGGAGGAGTATGGGAAAGTGCAAAATTTGGACAGGAAGGCCGTTATTAACTGCCGCCCCATTACAAAGGCATCCACCGATTCTAATTACCTTGAAGCACTGACACCAAACCATTTGTTGTCTACAGGAGCAACAGAGATGGACTGGGGTATGGAGAAACCTGGTTCCTGGAGATATAGTTCTGCTTACGGACAATACTGTACCTCTTAATTCCTGGATTATGGGATGTGTGTTACAAATTTTTCTTAACTATAAGTGTTTTTTGGGTATTTGGACAGCTCTAAATTTGTCTAACTTCCACAACTATCTAATGTAATTTCTACAACTTTGTACACCAGGAAGAGGAAGCTGGTGACTTGCTAATATTTTCTACTTCCTGTTTTCACAATATCTAAGTCTTCCACTTTTCTTTCCCTGTCATTTTCTTCATTTATTAGCTCCTAAAAATACTCCTTTCATCTATCCCTCACCCTCTCACCTGTCACTACATTTTCATTTCTATCCTTGGTCAACCTGGCATGTTGCACATCATTTCCTGCTTTATCTCTGTCTCGCCAGTTGATACAACAACTTTTCTCCTTCCCTAATATCTAACTCTTATACAAATCATCATAGGTATTGTGACCAATAGTAAAATCACTGCATTTATAAACTTTTATGTGCGTGTTCTGTATATGTTTAAAGGAATTTTAATTTTGGAATGGATTAATTGAAGCCAAAAAACACATTCAAATTAATATCATTAAAAAGCTTTATAAAATGCTTTATAATTATGTTTAAAAAGAATCTGCCAGAATTCCACTTTATAATATAAATGTGGGGTGTTTTATAATGCTTCATTAAAATTAAAAGCTGATAATATAATATGAATAACTTTGATTAAAATTCACCTGTGGTTACTGTTGTCGTTGTTGATTAAGAAGTCGCTGATGTGAATCTCAGCACCATTGATCTGTTCTGGCCAGCCGTCCAATTTGTTAATAATGCTTACAATGGTAATACACCGCCAACAGATCCAACCTCCACCATGGGCTAACCTGAGTACTTGTAGCAGTACATAAAAGCAAACTAAAGTTAGGGTTTCTGTTGCAATCGATAGCAAGGTTAGCTCCATAACCCCTTTGTTTATACAGAAGATTATTGCTAATATTTTTTAAGAATTTTGAAGAGAATCTGTATAACATTTACTTGTTTTATTTTAAATGTTTTCAAATGTACAATCCCATTCCCAATGAAGTTTAGACATTGTATAAAACATAGATAAAAAAAGATTTTGATAATTACAAATCCTTTTTAACTCTTTTTCAATTGAATACACTACAAAGAAAAGATATTTAATGTCTAAATGAATATTGTATAAATGAATAAATGAATAAATGAAACTTGCATTTTTTTAAAATATTGACTCATTATGAAGCCTGCAAGTATTTACAAAGGATTTGGGATGTAGCATTTTTATCACTGTTTTAATTTACGTTTCTTTTTAACAACACTCAGTGAGCATTTGGGATCTGAGGACATTATTGAAGCACTGAAGCTTTGTAGGTGGATCTTAAGTTGCTCAACAGTCCGGGGTCTCCACTTCAAAATGTGTCACTTATTTTTTTCAGCCCTAATTCCAATAAAGTCGGGATGTTGTGTAAAACATACATACTATGTGTAAAACAGAATACAATGTTGAGTTGTGTAAAATAGAATACAATGATTTGCAAATACTTTATAACCCATATTTAATTGAATACACAACAAAGACATCATATTTAATGTTCAAATAAATAAACTGTACTGGTTTTTTTAAACATTGACTCATTTTGAATTTGATGCCTGCACAGAAACCCAGTTTTGTGCTGTAAGACTCGTGGTGGTGGACTGTGTGTTTACATAAATATGTGATTACATCCAACCCAAGCAGTCTAGATTAGAAGGAACACCTCCGGCACATCATGATGAGCACTGGAACCCCCTGGGCTGTGAGCTCAGTCCACTGCTGTTCACCCTGATAACTCTTGACTGTACAGCAATGCACAGCTCAAATCCAATCTGATGACAGACTGTGGTGGGTCTTATCGGAAAAAATGACGAGACAGCATACAGAGAGGAGGTGCAGCAGTTAACAAACTGGTGTTTACATCCTGTTACATCATGTTTACATTCTGCTACCTCAGTTACAGCAAAATGCATTTTAGAAACTTTCAGCTGCATTGTTCCCCTCCTCATTCCCCCTGTATTTATTGTGAACTGTCTTTCTTTCTTGCACATTGCACATGTGCACCTTAATGTCATGTAAATTTGTGTCACCTTGGTCACTATGTACTGTAAATACTGTATATGGTTGAAATAAAAATAAAAATGTATTAAGTCTTGAAAACAAAATCCATATATCAACAATAGCCATAAATTACCCAGGGTTCTCTGGGACAAAGCTCACCTGAGAAGGACTGACGCAAATCTGAAAACTATCGTGTAGTCTCACAATATCAAAATGTTTTTAGAAATTATAGATGTCATAAGGTCTGTCTGTACTATCAGTGCAGCGTTCTAAAGACAGCATTTCTGATGGTATAGAGGTTTGAGAGTGCCCATGACATGGGTAAATTTCACATCTGTAAAGGCACCAATTATATTTTTTTATATTCTTTTTTACATTCTTTATATACTTTACATTATAGTATTGAACTGTTGCTGTGGGTTTTTATGAAACTATGAAATTACTGTTCTTTTCAGTACTGTGTTGTATAGCCAGTCACCATTACTAAACAAACAGAGGATGTTGGTGAGTCCGTGTAGAGAAGAAAAATATCTGGATTTTATTTTTAGGAACTTGGGCTTCAGAGATAGAAACCAGCCGAGGAGGTGCACAAAACTATGCTGATTTGCAGTTTTGTGAACTTTTACAAGTTTTATTATAATTAAATCAGCAAATAATTTTAATGTTTATCCTGTGTTACTAAAACGCAGACACACGCAGACATAGACATACTTCGCAGGCCCCCGGTAGTTCACCTGTATCAAGTTAATTATTTCTGTTTTTATAAAGATTCCTTTAAGTTTGTCTTAGCAATAGAGAAGTTCTCAAAAGTCTTGTTTAATGTTATAGTTTAGTGGCAAGTATTTTGCCTAGTTGTTGCGTTGATAATGCCATTGAGTATGTTGCATTCTTGTCTCTTTCTGGGGTTCTATCGACTTAATGATGTTTGGTCTTTTTGCATGTGGTTGTCGTGAATTGACAGATTGGTCCACCAAACACATACGAGCAGTAGAAAATGCAGTGCTATATTATTCGCTCCTGCAAGCCATGCAGCAGCTGGAGGAGAAAGCATTTCAAATGATTTCTTTAGAGGGAGTCTACTTTCATTAGAAAAAAAACTATTTGAGGTTCTCAGTTGCTCTTCCTGAATGCTATGGCAGTTGTCCATATAACTGCGGACATATTTATAGACTTGCTTTTAACTCAATTCCAAAGTGTATACAGTCATGCCAGTAATGATTGTTACTCAGGGGAGCAGCTTCTAATATTTTTACAGTTAGTATCTGGTGAGAATCTCAGGTGATTAATATTCAGTAATGCCATAATGATTGGAATTGCCACCGAGCTTGCCTATATCAGTAAAATTCTAATCTTCTCCCACAACACACTGTACTCACGCCGGGGATGAGTAGGCATGGCGCTATCTCTGCGGATAGCGTGGTGCTATCTCTGAGGATAGCCGATCACAGTGCCCCTGAAGCCCAAACAGCTGCAAACTGTGGCAGTTGGGTCTGGCTCTACTTAAAGGGCAATTTAAAAAAAACTCAGTGTCGTACCATCGTTTTGGCTGCGCAAAGCGTTTACACATACAAAAAGCAAATCTCCAGGCCGCATCCTGATAAGGAGTATATTTAAAGACAGAATAAGAATTCTTTAAAGAATAAAATTTAGTTTTTGTATTTCTTCTCCTTCTCTTTCCTAAAAATGTCCCTGGTGAAACTTGCAGAGTTTTTTAAAAAATTCAATTTTTTCCTCCCTGGTGAAACTTACCAGGTATTCAAATATTTCTATTTTTCCCTCCTGGAAAAACTCACCAGGGTTTATAAAATATTTCCCATATTTCCCTCCCTGCAAAGCTCGCCGAGGTATTCTAAAAATTTCCTTTCTATTCCCTCCTGGAGCAACCCGCCTGGGTAAACTTTAAGCCTTAAACCTTAAGTATGGCCTCTCTTTTTTTCCCGTTTCTCTCACTTTCCCTTATTCCTAGCAAAACTCACTTGGGATTATTATGCGCTATTAAATGTACTGTCTTTTCTGATTTTCCGGTGTTTGCGCCATGCTTTCCCCTCATTGCTATGGCAACACATTGCCCCAGTCTGAGTAGTGAGTGTGTGTGTCCTCTGTCAAATTAAGCTGTCCAGTTTGAGCCCAGCTCTCACTGTCTCTTATTCATTTTAGTTTAATTCATTTATTTTCTTACATGCGTTCTAAATAAGTGTTTTATGTAATCCGTGGTTTGAGTCACGTCATAAATTGATGTCTCTTTTGTTTGCTCTTTTATTCTTTCCACCCATTGTGTTAACCCTTAGCTCACCGGGTTAGCACCCTGATCCAGAAGGGGACACAGGAGAAGCTGTCAGTTTGTTTTAATTATTTATTTTTTAGTTTTATGTAGTTCCCCACCCAGCTGTAGCACTTGCGTCCTATTCCTCATATCATAGCAAGAGATGTCTGTTTGGTATTTAGACTACTGCAATATCAACGTTATTTTAAGAGAGAAAGGTGCCTATACACTACCACATCGGGCAAGAGGAGGTTAATAGAGGTTAGCTATTGATGAAAATAAGGTGGATGGAGGAATGTTCAAGATGCAAGACAACAAGAGACAGCCGGATTTTTCAAATATTTATAGGTGATTCATTTTCTTAAGTTCCACTGCTGTGCCCTTAACCCATATTCAATTCAAATCAGTTTTATTTATATAGCGCTTTTTACAATCGAACAGTCACAAAGCAGCTTTACAGAAATTATATACAGTTTATAAATATAAATATGAGATTCAATAAGATTAATTTTTCCTTAGAGAAGAATCCCATCCTCATTTAAGTTATATCAGATTTACAACTAGAAAAAAATCAGCGGGTGTTGGAAACCTAAGAGGAACTCATGCTATGAGTAGAATGCTTGGCTGAACAAATACTGTATGTCTTTAGTCTATATTTAAACATTGAGACTGTGTCAGAGTCCTCACCATTAACTGGAAGACTGTTCAAGTCTCAAGTAGTTTTATTTTCATTTCAGCCATATACAGTGTTACAGTACACAGTGAAACGAAACAACGTTCCTCCAGACTAAGGTGTTACACACAATATTAAAGTGCACTAGTGCAAAAAGTACAACCAATAAATACACGGCCGTACAAACTATAAATACAAACAGTACAGAACAATATATACACGCAGAGCAAAACAGTAATAGGTAAAGACACTGTAATTTAATAAAAGTGGCATTGTGCTGTATGAGGTACTAAAAAAAATGTTTGTGAACGTTTTTTAAACAGGGAGTGTATATGTATGGTTAGTTCAGACTCTGATTTTTGAGGAGTCTGATCGGCTAAGGGAAGAAACTGTAGAGTCTGGAAGTGAGGGCTCAAATGATTCAATACCTTTCTCCAGACGGCAGAAGGTTGAAGAGTGTGTGTGATGGGTGTGTGTGGTCACCCACAATCCTGACTGCTTAGTGGGCGCAGCCTGTGGTGTAAATGTCTGTGATAGAGGGTAGAGACACACCGATGATCTTCTGAGCTGTCTTCACACTCCGCTGGAGGGACTTACGATCTGATACAGTGCAGTTCCCCAAACAGACATCGATGGTGCTGCTCAGGATGCTCTCTATGACTCCTCTGTAGAATGTGGTGAGGATGGGTGGTGGTAGATGGCATTTTCTCAGCCTCTGTAGGAAGTAGAGACGCTTCTAGGCTTTCTTGGTGATGGCGCTGGTGTTGATTGACCAGGTGAGATCGTCCGCCAGGTGAACCCCAAGGAATTTTGTGTTCTTGACAATGTTCACAGCAGAACCACCAATATTCAGTAGCGAGTGATCACATCTCGTCTTTCTTAAGTTTACAACCATTTCTTCAGAGACAGATTGTTTACTTCACACCAGTCCGTTAGCCGCTGCACCTCTTCTCTGTATGCTTGCTGACTCGTCATTCTTTCTGATAAGACCCATCACAGTCGTGTCATCAGCGAACTTGATTATGTGATTTGAGCTGTGCATTGCTACACAGTCATGAGTCAGCAGGATGAACAGCAGTGGACTGAGCACTCAGCCCTGGGGAGCTCCAGTGTTCAGTGTGACTGAGGTCTTCCTGTCAGAAAGTCCAGGATCCAGTTGCAGATGGAGATGTTCAGGCCCAGAAGATCTAATTTCCTGATCAG
>JAOUQV010350451.1:0-10164 GCA_028565295.1 Aspidoras spilotus
ACGCTTCCCTCCTCGTCGTCTTCGGCAAACAGTAGCCCAATTTCCACCAGTACCCTGCTTGCCGCCAGCACTGGTGGAGGTTGTTGTTAACCCAGGCCACGACCGATCCGGTATGAAGTAGCAATCAGTAACACGCATTTAAATTTTTGGCAAATGTTTTACGCCGGATTACCTTCCTTACGCAACCCTCACCATTTATCCGGGACCGGCACTAGAAATACACTGGCTTGTGCTCTCTAATAGCTGGTTTCACTTTGCATACATAGAGCTGGTAAATGTTGCCTTCTGCAATGCAGGCACCGATCAACGCCTTGTGTCTGTGCAATCTGCCAGGTGTTTATCAATTAATAATTCAGTGTACACTATATTGTTATAGAAGATAATATAACTGACTTTTAAAGATTTGAATTATGACAAATAAAAAATGTAATAAAAGAGACGGATAATACGAATGGTAACAAAAGAGCCAAGAAAAACTTCTAAAAAGATTAATGGTGAACTTAAAGCACAAGGAACATCAGCTTCAGATTACACCATCCATCGATATTTGAGCCAAAGTGGAGTTTGACCAAGGAGGACACCATTGTTAAAAAAACAAAACTTAAAGCCAGATTGGAATTTGCCAAACCACATATTTACAAGCCAAAAAGCTCTGCAGATGTTGGGTCTTGCAACAGGATAATGACCCAAAACACACATCTTATAAACACACAAAAATGGCTAAAAGGAAAATACTGGACTATTCTGAAGTGGCCTTCTGGCCCTGACCTAAATTCTATTGAGCATCTATGGAAGGAGCTGAAACATGACGGCTGGAAAAGGTACCCTTTAAACCTAAGACAACTGGATCAGTTTGCTCATGAGGAGTGGGCCAAAATACCTGCCGAGAGGTGCAGCAACAAGAATCGTTTGATTGCAGTGACTTCCACAAAAGATTGTGCAACAAAAATTAAGTTGATCATTTATGTCCAGGCCTGTTTCAGGAATTTCTGTTAAAGCATGGTGGAAAAGCAATGTCTGACTTTCATTTGTTCATTTCATAGAATTTTTATTACTTTTGTCAGATTAAGGTTATTTCTGTTACCATTGTGGGTTTTTCTTTCATTAACTAAGGGATACCAACATTTTGTCCAAGTGTGTAACGTGGACTGTGTGGGGGGGGAAAAAGCAGAGTACTCAGATGAAACTCACTTGAACATGTGGAGAATATACAACTTAAATTCAGGCATTGCGTGTCCATATTTCCAATAATTTACAACAAACATTCTTGATAGATATTTTAACTGTCCTTTCTCAGTTAGAAGGCAAAGTCACTCCTGTCCCATTATAATCAATATTTTTTTTTTTTCAAACTATCCTTAAGCACACAGCAAAACAAATGAGCGTGTTTCTATATTTACCCATGTTTATGCCAGACTAAATGTATAAGCTACATGATGTTTAAAAGAGTCTGACACAGGAGCAAAAGGTTGTACATCATGACTGGTTTGACATATTTATTTGATCTAGGACCATTTATGAAAGTCAACATGAAAGTAATGAAAATCACCCCAGGAACAGAAATACAAAAACCGGCGGAGACAAAATAAAAAAATGACAAGCAGAACGTTTCTACTAGGACCACTGATAGCGCCAGAGAACGAATCGCAGGAATGCTCCAAAATAAATGTGTGTACACTAAATAATGAGGCATTATTTGAGATTTTGTAAAAGAATGTGATTTGGGTGCAATAACCCAGACAACAATCCAGTATATGATAACACACTATATCTGATAATTAATTTCAGAGTTAAATCGGATTATTTAATCGGATGCAATTTATCAGAACAAGATTTCACTTTGAACTGCAAAGTGTCCTGGGATGGACACTGGTACTGTACCTTAAGGAAAGAATAATACATTTCTAGAGCTGTAGAAATCTGAAGGAAAACAGCATGCGATATTCTCACCAGAAAAACAGACCAAAAACCCTTTTAAAGCCATCAGATAGTAAATGATTGCACTGTTAATATCCTGCAGTGGAAGCAGGCATGTTAGCAAGCTTATCATCTAAAAGAAGTACTTATAGCCTACAGAATTATGTGGGTTAAACAACCTATTAGGAATTTAAATAATAATTACTTGTGCATCATATTTTATAACACAGACATATTTGGGGAGATGGGTGTGTAATAATTGTATACATTAATAAAAATATGGAATGCTAAACATCATGTTTTACAAGACACTTTTATAAAACACTAGATTTATATAGATATCCTTTCATTTTCAGCCAATAACAACAGAAAGGTGTTTGGGTACCAATGCAAATGCAAACACTTGATAACAAAAAAGAATAGATTAGCCATGTGATTGCCGATTATTGGCTTTGGAGATGAATGAACACTACACAAACATATAAACAATTCTTGAACAATAATCAAAAGTTGTTCTGGTTATAGGTTTTACAACAGATCCAAATTGATTTCATCTCCATTCCATGGATTAATAACACTTCATACAGCCATACTATACATATACCGTCACGTGACTCTTTTTTGTGTTGTACAGAAGAGAAAATCAGAGCAAGCTACACAATTATACAGAAGTTCAAAACATTCACCAAAGTACCGCATAATCTTTCAGAAAGTTACCATGTCGGAAGTCCAGGTCTTTGCATGGTGGTTTAGAATCTAAGATGGCAAATTATCAATCCATTAAATTTTACACATGTACTCATGTATAAATTTTTACTTATTTATATATGTATATTATCTATCTCTAATATATATATAATTTCAATAACAGCACCAAGTTCATGCCTGTAGATACTATAATTCTTCTTCTTCTGAGGTGCAAAGGGGTGTCAATGTTAATGTTTTACTCTTCGGTAAACCACGGTTAAAAACAGACACGGAGGAAAAACATAAGAAAGAAAAATACATTTAAATAATTTACTATGTATTTACATAGTTGGGCTGTGTATCAAACACAGCTTCCTTCTTCTTTCTTTGCCACGTGGGCAGCATCTTGTCTAATCGCCCATTTTTACTTTCGATGTCTGAAAAAAAAAAATAAATAAATAAAAAATCATCAAACAATTTTAATAATTACGAAATTAATAAAGGTGGATACATTTATTCATTAATTGCACATGAGAAGTAATCCATGTGTTACTGTATTAGTAGCATAGCCAATGATTTAATTAAATACACCAGATGCATCACTGGGGAGTGACTAAAAAATGATCACATATGAGTTTTTTCCAAATATGACTTTAACAAAGAAAATAATACCACATATCTCACAGTGGCGTGGGGCCTTAGATCAAGGTGGATTATCAATGGTCATCCATTTCTTACAATTTCTCCCACAGTTGATTTATTCATTTCAACCTGCTTGCCTATTGTATTGTATATTCACTCTTCCCTGTAAAACCACTTGACATGCAAAAACACAATGAAGGCTGGGAATTGCTGTGCAAAAAGAAGCAATGTGCAAGCCAAAGTCTCCATAAGGACCGTTTTGAATTCTCCAAAGACCTCTGTAAATAAAAATATGAAAATTGTACCGCAGATTAAAGAAAACACACTAATTGTTGATGAAAAAGTGCCTCCAGAAGTTGTTAAGAATCTCATGGATGAAGATGATGACCACAAGGATACAAGAAGCCAGAACAGAAAAGGAGTTACTGAAGCACATCAGTCCCCGCAAGTAATGTTTCATGAAAAGAGGCTCCCACATTGAAGAAAGTGTAAGGACCGAACTTCTGGAAGTAGTCGAAGCCGTGGAAGACCCAGAATAACCTGGATGGACAATGGCATGACGTGGACTGGTTTATCAGGGTCCAGACTTCTACAAGCAACACTAGGCATTGGACTACATTTTATACAGTATATACTCACTTGACACTTTATTAGGTACACCTTGCTAGTAAATGGTTAGACTTCATAACTGACACATTAATTCTTTATGGCACACTTTCAACAGAGCTGGTATCCTGCATTTCTTTGTTGTAGAGTGGTTATTTGAGTTACTGTTGTCTTTCTCGCATCTTTATCCAGTCTATATTCGACTTGGAAGCCTACGACTACCCCCTAATTCTGTGGCTGATAATTAGCAGTTCCTCAGTTTGTAGCATTATTACTTATTATTATTAGAAATATAAATAATAAAACAGTGTTAATTACTTTTCTCGAATTAACTACAAGGAAAAATAATGAGAGATTCTATTTATCTCACAAAAAAGAAATGGAAATAGAAATGTTAGAATTTTATTTCTAATCACCAACTCCCTTGTGTGTTCTATTTCTTTTCAGAGAAAATATTAGTTTAGTTTAGATTCACAAAATAACCATCACATCCCAGGCGGAACCCTCAGAAAGTTGAAACATAAACAAGGACCGTGATGGTTTCAGGAACACTTATGTTTCCACTTCCTGGAGACGTGCAAGTGTCACTACTATAGACAAATGCTCATCAGAAAATCAATCTAAAAATAATTTTTCTCATATATGGACATATAATTCTCTATGATGATACATTACTCACCTGCAAAATGGCTACAATGACACCAAACAGCCCGATGGCACTGCCAAAGATTTCCACAATTAGAATCTTAACAAACAAGCTTGCATTTTGGGCATCAGCCAAAGCAGCCCCACTGCCCACGATTCCGACACAGATTCCACAAAAGAGATTGGAAAAGCCAACAGTAAGTCCTGCCCCAAACATGGAGTAGCCTGGAAACATAGCACCAGAAAAGGGGTCAATTGTCTTTATAAAATAGGAAAAATATACATCACATATAAAAGTTGGAACCGTTTTATACCTGCTTGGTAGTTCCTTGCTCCAATTGTCTCTGGAGTTGTGCCAGTGAACATCTAGGGCACAGAGACATTTGGAATAAAAAAAAATTACAAAATTCATTCAAGAAAATGTGATTGCTTTGAATTAAATATAAATGCTCCCCTTATTCAATCTATTTACATACACGTTCTCCATTTATTTTTTGATAAAACAAAACAAGCCAGTTAACTTGTAACATGTTAACAGCTCACCTCTGCCATGTTACTTATAACAATTGCCATGATGATCCCATAAATGGCAACTGCTTCACAAAAGATTATGCTGCAGAGTACAGACCACAAATATGATCAGCAACATTCATATAAAAGGAATAAACCACAAAAAATGTCAGAAATGCAGGAAGAATATACCTGACGAGGTTCTTAGTCTTAATTCTCGGTGCCTTGACACCTCCTCCGATGATGCTGGAGCCAGTGACATAAATTCCCCTGCAGAGGTGAGAATATACATGCATGATTCTAGTGTAACATACATGTTTATATACTGTATAAAACAGGTATTAAATATATAATACAAATGGTAAGAGAGCCAAAATAAACCCTAATCTACTCAAAATATAATTTTTATTTCATTAAAAAATGTTCATTTTAACTTAATTTAAAATTGTAAACAAATCAAAGGAATTTATCACCGTTTTAAAATCAATGAGTTAAATTATCTCAAACTTTTACTGTACAGGTGCTGGTCATAAAATTAGAATATCAAGAAAAAGTTGATTTACTTCAATAATTCCATTCAGAAAGTGAAACTTCTATATTATACGCATTCATTACACACAGACTGATATATTTCAAGTGTTTATTTTTTATTTTTTTTATTTTGACAATTTATATCTGACAACTAATAAAAAAACCCTTTCATTTTCAGGACTTGTTAACTGCACCCAATGCCAAAACTACAAGCACCTGGTTTAAAGACCATGGTATCACTGTTCTTAATTGTCCAGAAAAGTCACCAGATCTTAAAACTATAGAAAATCTATGAGGTAATGTAAAGAGAAAAATGCGATAGGCCAGACCCAACAAAGCAGTACAGCTGAAAACCATTATCTGTACAACCTTGCCTCTCATAACACCTGAGCAGTGCCACAGACTGATCAACTTCATGCCCGGCCGCATTGCTTCACTAACTCGGGCAAAGAGCTCCCCAGCCAATTATTGAGTGCTGTATATGATATTTTTATTTTAATATACTTCGGTTGGCAAGCATTTCTAAACTTTCATTACATTTTTGTATTGGTCTAAAGTAATATTCTAATTTTCTGTGATACTAACTTAGTTTTTTAATGTCAGTTATAATCATCAAATCAAAAGAAAATAAACACGTATGAATGTGTATAGTATACAATTTTCACTTTTTGAATGGAATTACTGAAATAAATTATGACCAGCACCTGTAACCATCAATTCAATGTACATAGCGCTTTTTACACTGGCACATTGCCATATAGCAGCTTCACTGTAATTATATACAGGATATATAATCATGAAGTTTATACAAGGTAGTTTTATCAATTTTTATCCCTAATGACGAAGCCAGACGGTGACAATGACCAGGAAAAACTGATAAGAGGAAGAAACAGGACTCAAGAGAATCCCATCCTAATTTGGGTGATTAGACTAAAGACTCTATAAAAAGAGTCTGCCAACGTGTGTGCAGTTGTGAAAGTAAAAGTCCAAAGGACATTCCCAGCAGACTCGGCCACTCCAGGTGACACAAGCCCGCACTGGAAACCAAACCACCAGTGTGGACCAGGCAGATGTAGGAGACACATACATACTTGACTATTACCACATGCAGCACATTCCGCTTTTTTCCACATCATAAAAATTTCCTCTGCCATGATAGTGAGCTCTTCGCTTGTGAAAGATGTAAAAAAAAAGAGGAAGAAGCATGGTCTCTTACCAAGCTGCTCCAACCACAGACAGAGAGATGGCCAGACCAATTCCAAGATTAGCCCACATATATGGAGAAGTCTCTGTTAAAAACCTGTGAGACATGATGGAAGAAACAAATCCAAATTACAACAGTATCTGTTATCTGACTGATATAAAAAAATATTTGTACAGTATGTAAATAAATGTCATCTTCAAAATTTTAAAGCAAGAAACTATCTTTTGAAAATGATTGGGGTTAATGATGTGTACACAGCTCTTACCATGCCACGTCAAACCTGAATCCAAGGTCAAAGATTGTATAGCAGAGTCCTAATGAGAAACATTAAAACAATCACATCAGTATATAACGGCAGCGACCAAATACAATAACTAAAAAAAATAGATAACTAATGTTCAAATCGATTCATATATTTGTGGCAACAAGTAAATTACTTTTTTGAAATTGCAATGCATATTTTCCAGAACTAAAAAAGGTCCATGACAAAGTGTGTACAGCATTGAGGATGTGTGTGACAATTCACACTCACATGACAATTGTTCCTTCCTTAGTGAACCCAATGTACAAAAACTAGAAAGACTTAAACAGCCGTGAACGAGTGATATATACTGTATTCTCTTGAATTGTGATTGAAGTAATTTTGAATATATTAACTGTTATATCCTTGTGTGGATTTTAGCATGTTCTTCAGTTTAATAAACGAGTGAATGCGTATTTGCTGGCATTCTGTCCTGGGGCTTATTAATGCCTCACACTTACTTCTCCTGGAATATACCCAAAATTCGGTACTCACGCAATAATAACAAATCAGTGCCGCATTTTAGCTTGACTGAGAGTATTACTTTTGTTTTGCAAAACAATCATATTATGCATTATTCCTTACAATTAAACCACCCTAATTTTATAAAGGTGCTTATTTGTTTATTTGGGTGTTTATTTGTTCTTCTTTTTCTGCAAAAACTGAGTAGTTAGAGCATTCCACTCTTTCTGTATCTCTTTGATAATCTCTATTGCTGGTGCATCATCGCCTGCCACAATTTGTCCATTCACTAATTATGTCCATTCACATAATTTTGGCTGATTTCTCCACAGTATTCTAATTTTTTGAAATATGCGTGTATATATGCATGTATATATGTAAGTTATATATATATATATATATAACCAGCTATTTGGTCAAAGCGACTTTGACCATAGACGGATATTTGGAGTACAGAGATTCAGCAAGAGCGATGTTTCCATACCAAACTTTCACCGGTTTACCAAAAGAGGAGGTACCATCAACAAACATATAGTTCGCTGAGGGTTCAAACTATTTGATCTGAGAGGTAAGCATCAAACTTGTGAACTTCTGCAATGAGCACAGGTCAACTTGTGCATGGAGGATATTCACAGACTTTTGGAGTCTCTTGTCCAATATCCAATAAAAAAAATACAATATAACCCACCGGTTATTAGATAGATGTTCCAAATCTGGTGATTGTTCAGAGCAATATGATTGTTGTAAATTTCAGAGACAAAGTTAGAGAAGAGGCAGACTGAGATGGTTTGGACATGAGCAGAGGAGATATATGGATGTGGTCAATGTGGACATGCAGGTAGCTGGTGTGGGAGCAGAAGATGTAGAGAACAGAGTGAGGTGGAAAAGACTGACTTGCTGTGGCAAATCCTGATAAAGGCTTAAAAGAAGATGATGAAGTGTTTATTTTGAGCAGGTGTTATGTCATACATGTCATAATAAATGTAAAACAGGAACGTGTCGGTCTGATCTTCCTCTAATGTTTACAGTGAAAACTAAAAGTAGCTGGAAATTTGGAAAATTCGTAGAAAGAACAATATTGCCATTGTTTTTGTTAATACAGGTTAAACCCGGACCAGGTCAGTTTCCAAGTCGAAATACCGAGAAATTGCTAATATCAAAAACAAACAGTATTAAGCAAGCGTAAACATTAACGCTAACGCTATTCATTAACGCTAGCCAGTAGCTATCAATCAATGAAATATGACCTGAACGTAGACCTAAAATATAGATACGCCAACATTTAACTCCAATTAAAGTGAATTACTTTATGATTATCATTTTAACACCATTTATACGACATTAAATAACTGTTCGATTCTACTTATACAGGCGCCAGATCACGGTACTTCATCGGCTAGCAATGCTAACTGTCAACGACTGAACGAGAAACAGCTAGTACAGAAATAAGCCGATCACACGAACCAACGATTTCACGACAATTCACAGAAGCTATCGTTGATAGAAATGACGAATTAGTAACACTGAAAACAACACATAATGACATTAAGAACATACCGACAATAAGGATGGTGCTCCAGAAGGCCAAAGTGACCCCGGTGTATAGAATTGCGTGTCCGTTCATCATCCACTCAAGCAAAAGCGCCAGTTTTGCTATCTAAACCTGCTCTCGCGGATAAAACTAAATAGTTTGGATGTTCAAACAGCTTTTTGTTCAATTTATAGACGAACGTAGCGGTTCCTTTACTAGCACTGATCCAGAGCGTCTTGAAAACCCTGCAGCCATCCAGAGTGAGGAAGCGCGGATCAGCTGATCATGTGACCAGCACTACAATAGCACGTGACTTTTCTTCAGGCCTGAGTGTGGCGCGCGCGTCTTGGTACTTGTACTGAGTTCTCCATTATGCGCTTGGTATTTTTTACGGTGTTAAACACTTGAAATACCTGTATTTCGTATGTCTTCTGGTGTCCTAAAACGAACTCACATAGACAAATTCTTTAAATATAAATGGATGTGATGTTTTTCAGGACAAAATATATGAATTCAATAAAAATAGCCGAAATCATTTAGATAATAGCATGACTGGAGGGTCCCGTTAATGTGACTCAACACGCTGACCCAATGTACCCAATTGGCTGCCCTCTGCATCAGAAGCTCCACTCTGGATTTTGAGCCCCATAAAAAAAGATCACTCTGGCCCCACCACCCCAGGATATGTCAGCGCCGGATGCGAAACGCTCTATTATGAAACATTCTAAAGATCATATTTTACAGTTTAAAATGTTACATTATATTAATATTATTAAATATGAATATAACATAAAACAACAATATTAACATAAAATATTACTTGAAATAAATAGAACTTTAATTTAAAATAATATTATTATCTATAGAACTGGATAATTTCGCCACTAGATATGACTGCTATGGAAAGAAATGTTCAACCGAAGCTAAGTTTTCTACTTGTTTTGACTTATTTTTTATATTATTCACACTCACACCCGCACTGAGACAACATAAAACACACATTTACCAACGTTATATAGTTCAGGGCTTAACTGTTTTTCTATTCTATTTCTATTGCTCTATTATCCTGCAGCATAGGACGTAGTCTTAAAACACGGCTTGTTAAACTGTGACATTCCAGAGCCAAGA
>JAOUQV010350487.1:0-10163 GCA_028565295.1 Aspidoras spilotus
CAAGACGTGCACCAACAATTTGTCCTCTTTTGAACTCTGGTATGTCACCCATAATGTTGTGTGCATTGCAATATGTTATAATGTTGTGTGCATTGCTCTTAATGGTGCATTGTGCAATTAATGAACATTGGCCACCAAACTTGTCCAATTTAGCCATGAAACCTCTCACATTAAAAAAAATGTTTCAATTTCATTGTCTATCCCCTGTATTTGAATAACCAAAATTCAATCAATGCTTCCTATATTCATCATATATAACTTTTAATTACATTATTACTTATTATACCAATTATACCATGCTGGTTATAACTGCTTTAGCAACTATTGCACTTACTGCATTTCTACTATTGCACTTACTGCGTATCTAATGATAATTCAAATAAAAAGGAAAAATGCTTTGAAAAATAAAGCAGCAACAACATAAGCTGGCTAACAGTTACTAATATGTTCCCTTTGGTAATGTAGCTGCGTTTAGAATTTTATGGATTTAGATGTATTACTGAGGAGTAAAAGTCTGAAAATAAAGATAGCAAATGGATGTGAGGAGTTAACTGCTCTCTGCTTTAACCTGCCAAATCCATCTGTAATCACTACACAGATGTAGATGATTCACACCAGTATCTAGTGCCAGACAACATTCACAGATCATTTTCTTTGAGCCAAGACACATGATTCAGCCACAGACAAGAACCCACACACACATTTACTCACACAGACACACATACAGGACTTGCTATACCGGTAGGGACTTTCCATTGGCATAATTATTAATGCAGATAATTAATGCAAAACCTCACCCTGACCCTAACACTATCATTATTAACATTATTATTTAAAAAAGCAACTTTTTGGTTCTTTTACATTTGTTTTTATAAAACCTTATGGGTCCAACAAAATGTCCAAAAAAATAAACACTTATACCAATATCAGGTATTCCTATCTTTGCAGGTACAATTTACAGCATGTCTTTGCATGTTCTTAATATTCTGTACAGAAAATTGCTGATAATGTTTACAGTTCTTCTAGATAATTTGCTAAACCTGATTACTTTTTACAGAGAAGTCTGCAGCCTCTGTTATGTTTTTTTGTCTACATAGTGGTCTGATATTTAGTATGTAGATTTTTTACGGACATACACATTTTTATTTTTAGTTATAATTTGTTAAAAAGTAATGTTTGTAAGTAAAAATATATATTATATAAAAGACAGATTAATTTAAATAAAAAAATAATAAACTATATAGTGAAATGTGTAGTAAAAATATAGGTGCCTAAGACTTTGCTGTATCAGTACACCTTATACATCCTATGCACAAAAAAACAGTGTTCTCAGAACAAAGCAGATTTTAAATAAAGATTTCCTATGAAAGAAAATGCCTTGTTGATGTGAAAGGTCAGAGGAGAATTGGCAGACCTTTTCGAGATGAAAGAAATACAAAAAAATAACTCAAATAACCGTTCGTTACAAGGAAACTCAAAAAAATCTCAGTTGAAAATATGCCAGGAAGAATTAAAACAGTTTTGAATGTAAAAGTGGGTCCAGCCTTTTACTAGAAAGATGTGCCTAATAAAGTGGCAAGCGAGTAATGATTTGGACTAGTTCCTGATCATAAATTCCTAACTAGATTAGGTCCTGTAGTGTTTATTCTGTTGTTTTTTTCTTTTTCATCATCCTGCATTTTATTCTATCTCTCTCCTTGGAGGCATTACTATATGAACAAAGACTAGCCTTTTGCTTCAGGGCAGGTCTGCAGAGCATTTCTTACTGTTAATGCAGGATTCCTAAGATTTGCGATACTAGCAATCTAAGAATTCCAACTTAACATTTGGGAATTTCAGACAAAAGCAAAGTCTTCAGTTATTCGCATCTGATTTCCTGTTTTATAGCATGACGAAAACTAATCACTGCCTGCTCCTCTTTTGTGCAAATCACAAATAGGGCAGCCATTTTTTTCTTGCACTGTGGTTATATGAATACCTCATTCAGAAAGTGTATATATATATATATATACGTATATATATATACGTATATATATATATATATATATATATATAAACCCAATTCCAAAAATGTTGGGATAAAGTACAAACTGTAAATAAAAACAGAATGCATTCATTTACATATTTTAAAATTTATTGCCAAATATTGGTTTATTTGAAATTTCGTGACAGCAACACATCTCAAAACCGTTGGGACGGGGCAATAAGAGGCTGGAAAAGTTAAAAGTACAAACAATTGCAACTCGTTACGTCAATTGGCAATAGGTAATTAACATGAATGTGTATAAAAAGAGCATCTTGTAGTGGCAGCTGCTTTCATAAGTAAAGATTGGAAGAGGCTCACCAATTCCCCTAATTCTGCGCTTACAAATAGTGGAGCAATATCTGAAGGGAGTTTGACAGTGTAAAATTGCAGTTAGAACATATCATCATGTACTGTGCATAATATCATCAAAAGATTCAGAGAATCCAGAAGGGTCAATCCCGGAACCATAGTGGGTGCTTGTGATCTTCAAGCCCTTGGACAGCACTACATTACATACAGGCATGCTTCTGTATTTGAAATCACAAAATGGGCTCTGAAAATATTTTTAGAGAACATTATCTGTAAACAAAATATCCTGTGCCTATTTCCATTGCCAGCTAAAACTCTATAGTTCAAAGAAAAATCTATATCTATACAAGATCCTGAAGTGCAGATGTATTCTCTGGGCCAAGGCTCATTTAAAATGGACTGTGACAAAGTGGAAAACTGTTCTTTGGTCAGACGAATCAAAATTTGAAGTTTTTTATGGAAGTCAGGGATGCCATATCATTAGGACAAAGAAGGGGAAGAATGACCCAAGTTGTTATTAGCGCTCAGTTTAGAAGCCTGCATCTCTGATGGTATGGGGGTGCATTAGTGTGTGTGGCATGGGCAGCTTACACATCTGGAAGGACACCATCAATGATGAAAGATATATCCAGGTTCTAGAGCAACATATGCTTCCATCCTTTTAGAAACGATCTTGCATTTTCCATAATAACAATGCCAACCCACATGCGGCATCAATTACAGAACCATGGCTGCGTAGAAGAAGAGTTCGGGTACTGAACTTTCACCCATAGAAAACATTTGGTGCATCATAAAACAGAAGATATGACAAAAAGACAGTTAAGCAACTAGAATCCTACATTTTACAAGAATGTGTTAACATTCCTACCTCTCAACTTGTCTCCTCAGTCCCCAGACGTTTACAGACTGTTGTAAAGAGAAAAGGCGATGTCTCACGATGGTAAGCATGGCATTTTGAGCTGTGTTGTTTAAAAACACCTAATTTATACATTTTCTCAGTTTAAACATTTGATTTGACATTTATATCTTCCACATGTAATGCGTTTTTATTTGCAATTTGTACTTTGTTGGAATCTGTTTTGTACTGATTAGGCTCAGGTATTCCCTAAAAAAGGAAATGCACTAGACCCATATTAGTTTAATATAATGTAATGATAAATATAATAATCACATTTGATGCCTGACTCATATAAATGGATGAATTGTGTTCAGTATATAACATATCTGATCGATATGCTGTGCAAGTGCTGTGCCACTGTAATACGCCAACATCAGCCTGCTAACCATGTCTGTAGTTTAGCAGCTGTTAGATGCTTTCCTATATCTGTATGATGGATTAGCACAGGTTTTCCATCAAGAAGGATGCAAACTGCAATTATGCCTTCATGAATATCTAATGCAACAGAAAAATTCTAATTAAGGCTAATATTACATACCCACAGCTCAGTGGGCTCTTTCAGCTCAGCACACCATCGAGATATAAGGATGGCATGTGACATGACAGTGCTTATGACATGAAATGACAACAGGTCATTAAGAAATTAGCATATTCACAGACAAGCCATAACAGTAAGACCACTTGAATAATGATTTGGTCCTCTTTATGGTACAATCAGGGTCCACAAAACCTCTGGAGGTGTGCTGGGGTATCCATGCTGCGAAATTTAAAATTTAAAAGTTTATTTTCAATCTTGTATCAGTCTTGTTCAATCTTGTTATCTTCAATCTTTGAAAGTCTATTTTCAATTTTGTAACCTCCAAAGTTGGGCCTTAGTGGATGAGATAGGTTTGTTGTGTACATGCCATAATAGCTGTGGAGATCTGTAAAATTCAGAAGCCAAGTCAACTTCTTGCACTCCATGACTGATTTTTGCAGTGTTATTGAGCTTGGAGAATGAGAGATTGAAAAGGGTTCAGCAGCCGCAGGTAAGGGATGAGAGATATCTCAGAAAAAGGGTGCTCACTATGGAGCTGCCATGCTGGTGGCTGGAGTGCTGGAAGAAGATGCTCAGGACAGGGCAAAATGGAGACAAAGATCTGCTGTGGTGATTCCTAGCAAGAACAACCGGAAAAAGAATATGAAATACCTAATTAAAATGACAATAGACTTTAGGGAATACCAGAGGTGGTGAGGTGGCGGGTGGGTGCTGACACTGAAAACTGGTCAAACATCACAGGACCTACAGTGCTACTAGGTGCTCACAATTTCGTCCTTGACATCAAATCTATTCCCTTAATCTATCAGTAGTTTCAAAATTTTTTTTGATTACTTTATTGATCCCCGGAGGGAAATTGTTCTCTGCATTTAATCCATTCAGGTGTGAACACCCAGAGCAGTGTGCTGCCCCATTGAGGCATACCGGGGGGCAGTTAGGGGTTGGGCACGTCAGACTTAAAAATAAACTTCAAGTAGTAGGTTATACTAAAGAAGGATCAGATTAGCACCTTGTTTAAGATTGTATAGCAGATACAGATTAAAAATTTTATAGTGAAATTTAAAATTGTACATTTGCTATCTATAAAAATTAATTCTGTATAGCCATAAATAAAATATTTCTTTAATTTATTTCTTTCAGATTCCCAATCTTTAACCAAGACGTAATGTTTTGAATACTATGTTGGCATGTAATATGTTGTAAAAGATTTTTTTTACCAACCAAGTTACGTTATTTTATTTTAAACGATGTAATCGGAAAGAAAGGTATTTTATGGCCTTATATAATGCTAGTATGTGGATTTCTAAAGCACCTTTGGGAACAAATTGAATTTGCACATTAGAACAGAAAGCTTTCTGACAATAGCTAATACTAACTGAGCTATTGTTTCTTTAAAGCCAGTTTAAATCCCTGTTCATAAGTCACAGCAGCTGGCATGACTGAACAGTTTTGATTTTACAGCACGAAGAGATTTCTGAACACCAGTGCCTCATGAAAAAAATTCAATATGTTTAGCATTCTGTTGGCCAATAGATCCAGATCTAGTCCCCTGATAGTTTATCATTCTTTATAAGAGATTAAGCCAGAGAGGAACTTGTCCAAGCTGTTGCTGAACAGCAGATATTATATGCGTTTATGTAAACCTGTAATCATGAATAAATACGTCCCAGTGAGCAGTGGATGCAAAATAAAGTTTATGGTTATGGCCTACTTTATTGTTCGCCATGGAAACTTATCTTAAGCTCTATTACTCATCAGGCTTTTTTCTAATTTTGGGGTTAAATATAGACGAGAACATCCTTAAAAAGGATAACATTAACATAATTATTAAAACAAATATAGTGAATATCACTATACTGTAAAATCTACTAAATAATTCATTATTTTAAAAGATTCTAGAGATTTTGGTTAATTAGTAAAAAAAAATGCCTAACAACACAATGTTGATGTATGCTACAAAATTCAAATAAGAAATTATTGAGGATTATAAAAAAATCTACCAGAATAACATGAATTACTATTACAAAATTCTATAAAGAACTAATGATTTCTACAAAATCTCATTGATCTCACTGTCACTGATCACAAAAACACAATTATAATAATCAATTGAAGTAATATACAAACTATTCTGCTAAAATATTAACTATAATACCCTATGCAGTTTATATTAGGATTGCAACATAATGAAATAGAATACTGTTTTTATTATACATATACCATCCATTATCTTTATACTGTGTGCTGTATACAGTGCAGTGTGCTGCCCCATTGAGGCATACCGGGGGCAGTTAGGGGTTGGGTGCCTTGCTCAACGGCACGTCAGCCACTACTTGCTTAGAGTGGGGATCGAACTGCAGATCTCTTGGTCCCCAGGGCTCTACACTATCCATTAAGCCATTGCTGACCACAACTGGCTAACTGGTGTAGAGTGAAACTTTAAAAATAAGTAGTAGGTTATACTAAAGAAGGATCAGATTAGCACCTTGTTTAAGATTGCATAGCAGATACAGATTAAAAATTTTATTGTGAAATTTAAAATTGTACATTTGCTATCTATAAAAATTAATTCTGTATAGCCATAAATAAAATATTTCTTTAATTTATTTCTTTCAGATTCCCAATCTTTAACCAAGACGTAATGTTTTGAATACTATGTTGGCATGTAATATGTTGTAAAAGATTTTTTTTACCAACCAAGTTACGTTATTTTATTTTAAACGATGTAATCGGAAAGAAAGGTATTTTATGGCCTTATATAATGCTAGTATGTGGATTTCTAAAGCACCTTTGGGAACAAATTGAATTTGCACATTAGAACAGAAAGCTTTCTGACAATAGTATCTTTATACTGTACAATTTCAAATATTAAAATATGTGACAAGACAAATATATCTCTTTCAGAAACAAATTTCATAATTATAGTTTCATTTGATCCCGGAACCATTCACTCATTATATTCCGCTTAATCCACACATGGATTTTTCATAAAATTAAATAAAGCTGATCTATCATGGACAAGACTTCTTTCCTTTTTTCTGAAACATAAACAATAACAAACACTGTGTCTTTTGTCTGCATGAAAATGAATACATTAGATATCACTATGAACATATAAACAAACTGTTGAAACAAAAGGTTTCTTAAAAATAAACAATGAAAATGATTGAAACAAAATAAGCTTTGCTGTTATAAAAAAACAATGAACTGCACAGGCAGTCCTCAGTTTGCTGGCTGAGGAGCATTTTTCAATTCTTATAATGTGGTTGTGTAACTGTTTTATATGTAAAGCCTGTTTGTTGCTGCAATGCAGAGCTATCAAGTTGTCACAGTTGCTGATCTTGCATGCTATCTATTACACAGAACTTAGTCACATGACTAGTGTAACCTCAGTAGAGTTTATACTGATTGGGGCCACTGGTGCTGGAACAGTGCACCTAAAATATATGCATAATTAATACAATACAATATACATCACTTGATTGCACAGCCATACTAAGATAACTCATTATACCCGTACTACTGAGCTCACTGTAAATGGAGTTGTATTACAACTATGGATTTACATTCAGCATGGAACTTTTTCTCTTCAGCTCAGATTAGGGGATAAAAGGGATGAGCTTGAACATCCACCAGATTTTTTTAATCTATTTTCCCTATAACTTGGCACAGGTAATTGACATATAGACATTTCATGCAGAATATATGCAGACAATAATACATTTTATTTCATAGGCGCCTTTCTGACACTCAAGGACACCTTACAATCACCACAACAATAAATACAGAGAAACAAACAAGTAGCAATTGAAACAGTTAGAACTATGACACAGTAAAAAGCTCCAATCAGGTGTTATAGGCGTTCCTAAATAGGTGAGTTCCTAAACTGTTGGAGAGAGATTATGTTCCAGATGGTAGGGAATTCCAAAGTCGGGGAGCAGAGCAACTGAAAGCTCTACATCCCATGGTGGTGAGGCGGGCAGAGGGTACAGTAAGGTGAATAGAGTGAATTCTCTATTCTGCGAGAAGAGATGGAGCGAGATTATGGATGGCCTTGAAAGTGAGAAGAAGGATTTTGTAATCTATGCGGAACTTGACCGGGTTTCTAGTGATGATACGGGCAGCTGAGTTTTGGACTAGTTGAAGCTTATGGAGAGATCAAAAAGGAGAGAGTTGAAATAGTCTAGACGGGAAGTGGCGAGGCTATAAACAAGAATGGCAGAGGTGTGTGGAGTAAGAGTTGGGCGGAGACGACGGATATTACGTAGGTGGAAGTGGGCAGACCGGGTAATGTTATTGATATGGGCTTGAAATGATAAAGTACTATCGAGGATGACACCCAAACTTTTTACCAGAGTTGTCAATGTCAATAGACAGACTGTTGGTTTTGCATAATGTTGATTTAGTGCCAACGAGGAGAACCTCAGTTTTATCACAGTTGAGTCACTTTTCTAAAACCAAACATAGTACAAGTTATTATTAAAAGTACATTAATGTTTAGCATTAGCCCTAAATAGACTGTTCATTGTATTCACGAACCTCCGGCTTTCCAATCAGTAAATCAGAGCCTTTAACCACTGCGATACCACCGCCACCATGGTTTTCTCTGGGTGCTCCAGTTCCCACATTCCAAAGACGTGTGTGCTAGGTAAATTAATGACTCTAAAGTGGCCTATAATGTGTTTTAATGTGTATGTGACTGTGTGCTTGTGTGCCCTATGAATTAGTGATGCCCTTGTTCCTGCCCCTGTGCTCAGAGTTGCTGGGTGGGCACCGGCTAACCTCAGACCCAGCATGAATTAAACGGAATATACTGAATGGTTAGATAGACATGCAAACATAGTATGCTCAGTATTGCAGTTATACCATGCAAGCCCCATCCATTAGTAAAAACAAATTGTAATGTCCCTGCTCTATAGGATTTCTTCTCAGTTGCAGTTATAATAGCCTGGTATTACATTATCAATACATCTGGGCATAAAATATGAATCTTCTCACATGCACAGCCTACACTATGTGAATATGTACAAATATTCATTAGAAACAGCAAAGCTAAAGGATCGGACTTGAACAGCAATATGATTTCAATGCAAAACACACATTAAGATTTCATACACATTTGATCATGCACTTGCTCCCACAACGTGAATCCTAAATATTTTTCTTCATACCCCAACTTATTTTAAGATTTGGCTCGAGCTGTTTATGCCAGTAGCGTTCACCTTTTCATGGTATGCAAGGCAGAGAAATATTTTTCACATCTACACTTAGAATTCCCTTTCACTTTTTATTTTATAGATAAATGAACAATTTCCCTCCCAAATAGCATTCTCCTATAGCCTCCTGTAATGTTCTGCAAAAAGATACAAACACATCACCTAAAATAACATGGTCAAAAAACAGGACTGCAAATGATTTGTACACATGCCATATATACAGTAGATAGATAACTGTAATAAAGCAAAGATGCTATAGCATATAAGCTAGGTGAGGACTGGAATGGAAAACAAAAGTGCAATGATGTCTCATCACCACTGAGTTAGTTTTCATTTCATATTGATATTCAAGCTGTCAGCTGGTAAACATAACCCCTGGGACACACAGGTGTAAATTGGAGTGAAAACCAATAGAAAGTAATAACCAAAAATATGGCTGAGAGCTAACAACACCCCAAAAATGTCTGAAAAAAAAATTGGGGAGCACAAAGCATGTCACATGTGGAGACAACAAAGAGGATTAAGGGGAACACGGATGAGTCACTGAAATGCCTAGTCTGTAAAACTACAGTATTAGTATGGCCAGGTTTTCTCTAAATTATACTTCGTTCATTAACCATGAACTCACACCATCCAACATGCCACACCTGAAATACGTATTCAGTGATGAATTAAATATACAAACCCAATTCCAAAAAAGTCAGGACAAAGTACAAATTGTAAATAAATTGTATGCAATCATGTGGAAGTTTCGAAATTCCATATTTTATACAAAATAGAACACGAATAGCATATCAAATGTTTAAACTGGAAAAATGTAGGTGATTTTAAATTTCGTGACAACACATCTCAAAAAAGTTGGAACAAGGCCATGTTAACCACTGTGAGAAATCCCCATTTCTCTTTAGAACAGTCTGTAAATGTCTAGGGACTGAAGAGCAAGTTGCTTAGGTTGAGGGATAGGAATGTTAACTAATTCCTCTCTAATGTAGGATTCTAGTTGCTCAACTATTTTAGGGATTTCTTTTGTCGTATACTTCGTTTTATGATGGGCGGTTTTTTATCTGGTCTGCAGGCTGACAATTTCAGTACCGGGACCCTTCTTTTACGCAGCCATGATTATGTAATTGATGCAGTATGTGGTTTGGCATTGTCATGTTGGAAAATGCAAGGTCT